>JAXQGY010000670.1:0-215117 GCA_037040535.1 Talaromyces sp. P118-02
TCGTTTTTCCTCTTCTCCACTTCTTCTCCATTTTGAAAAAAGGAAAAAAAAAAAAAAAAAAAAAAAAAAAAAAAAAAAAAAAAAAAAAAAAAAAAAAACTAACCTTCCAGTGGTCACGAGTGGGCACGCCCGTCACTTCGCCCAGCAACTCGTTCTTGATGGCCTCGTCAGCAGCAGCCTTGACCGAGTGGATGGTGGTCTGGCGACACACGGGGGCAGGCTCTTCGTTCAGACTGTCGAGCGAGCCGTGGACGCTGCGTGGCGGGGTGATGGGCGAGGCATTCTTGGACGAAGTCGACGACGACTTGGAGGGGCGCTCGGTCGGACGCAGCACGGCGGGGACGTAGAGAGGCGCCTTGGGTGGACGAATCTGGCGCGACTGCGAGGGATACACCAGAGCAGCCGAGCTCATTTGTGGTGAGGTGGGAGAGCTGTTGGCCGGGGTGTTGGCGGTTGAGTTGGAGGGCGAGGGGTGGCCGTATATCGACATCTGGCCAGGGTTGGCAAAGGCCTGCTGCGGGGGGAGGGCGGACTGAGTGGCGGCCATAGTGGTAGCAGCTGTGAGGATGTGTGTATTTGTTGGTGGTGGTAGTGGTGCTGTCGCTGTCGATGTCGCTGTCGAGAGCGAAGGTGAGTGAGGAGGGGAGAAGAAGGAAGGAAGTCGACAGCACTGGAGGGCAACAACGGCGGCAGCAGCAACAGCGGGACTGGGCAGGCGATGGTGTTCGGGTTATGTATTGCGGTGGCTGTTGGCGCGCCCCCCGCTGATTGGCCCACCGCGCCGGAGCCGCCGTTTCTGGGCCCGCCGGGTGGATCCGCGTGGCAATACGGAAGTATTATGTATTCTGTATTCATAGGAAAGAATAACATGGACTAGAATAATGTAGAATAATTATTACATAGCATGTACAGTGCCCAGCTGATTAATTAGACATACAGCACGTTGCCACGCAGTTCATGTTGGGTGTTGAGGCAGCCGAGACGCCTCGGCGCGGAATAGGGGTGGGTGTATGTATTCCCGCCTGTAGGGATTATACCACCGTTCAGTTCCGTTCCAGTTCTTTGGATGACTTAGTATTGCTGCATATCAAACTACACGTACCAGATCCTGGATAAAGTAAAGTCAACTGGTGCCCCCTATTGGACGCCATCGTCCAGGGTGTCTGCCACTATACGGCGCCGCATCCGGCCTGGAAGGCTGGGCAGGGATAGACTTGCGTGTTGCGGTGACGATATGCCGAACTCAATTACGCAGATACGTCTAAGTTTGAGGCCACTGTTTCTCAGTCTTGTCATGTTTATTATGGAGTTGATCGTCGCGCAATCAAACTAGGCCAGCGATCAGGCTGGGCGCCATGACTCGATGTTCACATCATCTCAGATCCAACGCTCAGGCGGTGGGCGCACGTCATGACGTTGTACATTTCACAGACAAGACGGAGACAGACATATTGGTTCGCTGTCAGTCACATGGAAGTTTTTCACGATGCGCATCTCCATGTATGTATTTGCATGTCTGCATCTGTTGAATGTTCCCCGTCGTCGTATCACGTCGCGCGTTTCTGACCGCTGCTTTGGACTCGCGCTGATTGGCGGGCTTGGCTATACTACTGTTATACTACGTACCATGCTACCGGCCAATATTGAATACTCCATTATTTGATCCCCGCCACCTTGTTGCATTTTTTACAAGACTCTCTGCTCCACCGATTCGCATTCTTATTACTCAACCGATTTAACTTCTGCGCAACACACGCGAGAAATATCCCTCTAGGGATTCGGAAGTGGAGCGAGCGCCTTGCAAAGTTTCCAGAAGCCCGGCCGCCACTCGGGGGTCGCGCAAGGCCTGCCAGTAAGAAGCCAGTATTAGTATTCACTATTAACATAACATTAATATTCTGTTCTATATTGCTATGGTGCCGGGTCTCGGCCGGGAAAGTCACCGTCCCGCCGTTCGTGTAATTACTTCCGCGGAGGAGCGGCACGCGAGCGCAGGGATTATTTATTTTTGTTTCCAGTGTTCCAGAAGCTCTGTTCAACTGTTGTCAACTAAAGATGGCCCCAATAGCTAGTTAAGTAGAGATGTTTGATCCCGTCCCTTGGGTCGCAACCCTACCACTGCCAACCACCAGCGTGGGATTCGCGAGATCTATCTCGACTGTCACTACTCGACGATCAGCGTGAAGAAATCTCCAAAGTGGAGACTGGAGTCGGCGTGCATCCTGCGCTAGACCCAGCCAAGCAAGAAAACGCACGCTCTGCCCCCCGCGCGCAGAATAGTCTTATCGCGGGCTGCTGATTGGCTGCATTACTTTAGACCCGTTGTGATTGGCCGCCGCCGCCGTGCTCGGACGCAGCGCCAAGGCGGCTAGTGCTACCGTCGCACGCGCTAACCGGGGATCGTTTAGCGCGCCTTGCCCGAATAGGCAGGCGCGGGCGAGACCCCGACCGGTCCGGCTAAGCCTTTTTCGATGGAGTGTACGGAGTAAGGTCACGAGACTCGCGGAAGATGCCCTGGATTTAAGATTCGGATTAATGGCGCCTGCTATTCGCTGCCCTGCGATACTCCGTCTACTCCGCCTCAGTAGTACGGCCTAGTCACTGCGACTACGGAGTGGTCGCTTGGCACGGCAAGCTTCCGGTCGCCGATATTTCTGTATAGGACTTCAACCGAGACACCCGAAAAACGTCGGCTATTGCTGGAGCAAGGCTTTTCCGGCGCTGCCCCCAAACACCGTGCCTGTCAGCTGTACTCGGTCAGTCCTGTGTACTTCTGAACTTCACTATGTACACAGCTTGGCAATCCACTTCCGTTGACCGCTCTTGGGGCCAACTTGCACCGACTTGCCAAGCCCATCCTCCAGCCCTCGCCGGCGATCCATCAGGCGGTTCAGCCTTTCAGGCCCGCTAGCGACTGTTGGCGCTAAATATGCCACATGCCACATGGCTTGTCTGTAGATATGCTATATTATGCTACTCCTCATCACTCCACACACAACCAATCGCATACGATCTTTAAATAAGATCCCAATCGGTGGTCTATACCAAAGGGCTGTCAGCTAGCATTAAGATGGAACTACTAATAGGGCTTTGAGCGCTCTGTAGGCGTGAATAATCCTCATCGTTTCTACTTGAGCATGATACCCCATGCAGGCATCATGTCGGCAAAGGCCTAATTCATCTTCAATACTGTCAGCCATATACTACTCAAAGGATACTATGGTCAATTGGTATATATCAACTACTTTTGATTCCTTTGCTTGCAGCTCCTCGTCCAGTTGTTGAGATTCTTCGTTCAACTTCGTATATTTCGCTTGCCTTTTGGTAGTTTCCTAGACCCATCTACCTCTTGGTTCTTTGGTATCGGCTGGGAGAGCTCATCCATCTTCACGGCCAAAACAATCATCTTCGTCGTACTAATCTCTAGTGAACTCTTCTAGTGCTGGATCAGCCATAGTCAGAATAGTAAAGTGTAAAAAAAAAGCTTAGAATATTGTCAATATAAACAGTTCTGAGAATTCCAATGGCGATGAATCAGCTCTGGGACATCTGGAAGTGGTAAATACTTCAATAGTGGCAATATCAATGTAAGGTTACGTAGGGGTGATGTTGCCAGCCCTGCATGTGGTGACCATTATAGAACCAAAAATTGGTATTATTTAGAGGATTTATACAGGCACCCCAGCTAATCCAAATCTATCATAGACCTAAAATGACATTTCCTACTAAATTCTTAGTGGTTTTAATTATTAATAATCCTTAGTTTGAAAACACTCAAAAATCATTCCAAGGAACCCTAGTCCTTCCCTTCCCTAACTCTAACTACCTTATCCCTAATCTAAACCTGAACCTACTAATCCCTAACTCTAAGTAGATGGGTAAGGAATTAGCAGTTGTAAATACCCATCTACTTAGGGTTAGTGGTTAGAGTTAGGGAAGGGTTAGGGTTCCTTAGAATGAATAAATTGTCGTTATAAAGTGAGTATTTTAAGAATATCTTTTAAAAAATACTAATAATGTATTAGGAAATACGATTTCAGGTCTACAATAGATTTGGATTAGCTGGGGTGCCTACAGTAATTTTGGGGTGTCCGCATAAATCCCCTATTATTAGTATTAGACTGTGATTGCCTGGGAAAGATAGGTTTCCCAGTCGATGCAGCTCTGATAGCGACTATTGGCACTAAACATGCCACATGGTCGATAGACTGAACAGTATGCTACTCCTCAAGCACAATCGAGTCCTCCACAAAACGCCACTCTCCGCGCTCGCTGTCCCAGCTACTCCGGAGGAACCCTAATTTGTCTGCGGGCAGCGGATCGCCAACAGCTAGCATGAGTTCGACCCGCCGGCTCTCGTCCGGGGGCTGCTGATCGTCGTCTGCCGGCAGGTCGAGCGTGAACGGCCGGTCTTCCTCGAGCTCGACCACCTTGCATGCGAGATACACGGCTCGTGCGCATTTGAACAGTCCCTGCACGGGCGGCGCCTGCTGCAGGAGTCGGATCGCCTCGCGTCGCAGCCGCGGCGACCGGCATTTTGTGGCTACGAAGAATAAAGGCAGCCCGACTCCCATCTCAAAGGTAAAGCCTGGTTGACTGCCGTCTGCTGTGGCTGTGGCTGTCAAGCTGAGCGCCCCGTCTTGCACCATTTCCTCAAACAAGTCCATATGCTGGTCGTACAGTCCTTCCGAACCCAATGACGTCTGAACGATGATTGACGCACACGCCCAAGATATCCGAAGCAGCGCCGCCAGTCCTTTGTATTCTATAGACCGACTCAGCCCTTGCGCATCGTCTAAGCGTTGGTAGGCGCGACGCCAGTCCTCGAGTTGTGATTGTAAAAGCATCTGTGTCGCCCGCTTGTTCGTGTCCGCCCCAGCCCGCAATCTCGCCACCATCCCCTCAGCGAATGTCGTGCATTGTAGCACAACCTTGTGGAAGGACATGTAAGCATCGTATACACTGTCGAAGCGGTTCTGTGCGTCTGCAACAAACGCACTCTCCGACTCGATCCATATCGACTGGCCCGTCATTATCGACGACACAATGCCCAGTCGTACAAGCACTGGCAACGTAACGTCCATTAGAAAACCGGACTGGTTCGTGTTGCTGGTTTGGTTCTGCGCGTGGATCTGAGACACCAGATTGACACCCTGGTAATATAGCCGGTATCCTTCCTTGAGATTCCCTTGCATCGTCTCGATGCCAATGTATAGTAGGCACGTAATCAGGGAAACGTGGACATCCATTGAGCCCTTTTGTAGCTGCTCGCGTACATTTGACAGCGATCTCGCATACCACCGTAGGGCTCGCCGATGCGTGTCGTCGACTGTGGACTGGTCTATCACGTTGGAATACCTGCGCGCATTATTGCGGTAGCGTGGGTTCTCATACAACGTGCCGATCGTGATGATCGCGTCCCAGATAGCCGGCTGCGAGTGGCCCAACTGCAGAACAATCCCGCGCCAAAACGCCATGTCCATGACGCTTGATATTCCAGGCCCGGCCTGGCGAAAGTAGAACTCGAATGCGCGTCGTTCATTTGGGGATCGTTCTACGGAGAGAAGTCTCGAGCACTGGATGTCCGTGGGCTCTGAATTAACTGTAGGCGTGGCAGTCTGGGCGTTTCCATTTCTATTTCCATTTTCATTCCCATTGCGACTTTCATTGTCGTTATTTCCACTTCCATTCTCATTTCTATACTCGCATCGCCTTCCGAGGCGAGAGCACCGCCGACAGAACGGCTTCCCCTCGTCGCACTTGACTTTGCTGGCCCTACCACAGGTTAGTCTCTTGCCCAGTCCCAGAATTTAACCAAGGCAGACGAACTTGCACGGTGCACATCCGGTCGAGCTTCTCAAAGACGAGCTCCGTTTCTGTCTTGTGTGTTGGATACGCGGACCAAGCATGTCCAGCCGTTGAGAACGTAGTCATCAAGTGCTGGCCCGGAATACGTGACAACTCGGAGATTCGTTTGACCGGCGGCCACTCGTATTACTGTGTGGCATGTGTGCTCCTCTCGCTAGCTGTGGAAAAAAAAGAGTGGAAAAGAACAAGCGATGTGACAGGAACAGGAAGACGACGCGCAGGCTGACAGGAAGGTCCGCCTGCACAGCCCTGGTTGGGCAACCCTATCGAGGTTTGGCGGGCTGCCATTGGTCCGTTCGGTTTATGATGTCATCGATAACCGCGCTAGGCCGCTTCGGGGGCAGGCTTGCCTAATCGGGCAATGGTCTGGCATCTCTGTTTCATAACGAGCCGCCGGAAAGCTTCACTTAATAATATTAATCGCGAATTAATGTTCTTTTCTGCGCTCTGCAGTGTCGGGCTATACTCGTTCGGGCTTGTCTGGGCTCTTCTGCGGTGCCAGAGTGGCTCAGCGCTCGTTTTGCTGCCTCTTGATTGGGCCTTGGCCTGCATTTTCGACCCCAGACCTAGACTTAGGGCTTTGTGAGTTGCTATGCTAAGAGTCGTACGGAGTATATCTGCCAGCATGTTCGCTTTTCTCTCGCTTTTCTTTTCGTTTTTTTCTGCAGCTTTCCATTTCAGTCTCCTTTTTCACGCTCAGCGATACTCTCGTTCCTACTCTCTTTCAACACGTTCGCTGTTAACGATATCGACGTATCACACGAATACCATTTCTTTCTTAGTCACTCAATACATCCTACATCTACATCTCTGCACGCCAAATCTCTTTCTTCACTCTTTCACCGGTTTCAACTATCGTGCCATCTGCTCGTCCATCTACTCGCCCCTCTCACGACCAGTCTCAAGGTACTTGACCACCCTACCCAAAGACCACTACCGCATACTCACACCCACCAAGGCCGAATTACATTTACATCCTCCTATCTCATATCCCCACCAACAAACAATCCATCCACCGCCAAGATGACCACCATGATCGGAGGCCTCAGCCTGGGCATGGTCAACCTGGTCGTGATCCTCGTGATCCTGGGTGCTGCCTTTCTTGTCGTGGTCGCCGCAGGCTTCTCGCGTATGATGAACGGCGAGCCCGCGACACTGATTCGGGAACCGTCGCAGGATCAAATAGATTATATGCGTGGCGTGCGCTATCGGACCAAGGTCAACTTGTACCACACTGCGCGGGAGTTGATTTATAACCGGAATTCAAAGGACACTAATGACATGTCGTCGATGGCGTGAGCGGGGCACTGACTCGCTGTGTATGTCTGATCATCGTGTCTGTCAAGTGGAATTGTCCCTTGTTCATTGTTCAATATGGCGTTAAGGTTGGAAGTTGGGTAACAAATATGCATAAAATGGCATGGCGCAATTAGAATGTTTTTTTTTTTCTGTTTGGTTTTTTTACTGCATGTACAAGTATTCTAGCAATACCATCTGAGATATTTTGTACAACGGACACATCTAGATATAACATTGAAAACTTAGCGCTGTCAGCTCTCATTCCTCGCACAATTGGCGGTCTGCGTAGAACTTTAAACTTTGGCTCGGCCACTCAATACTTGTCAACTGATTTCTATGTATTTACATCTATAAGCTTCATAACCTAGTATAAATTCTTTTCCATGTTCATAAATTGATCATTTGGTGTCAATTTCGTATGTTTTTGTGAACATTGAATGAAAAACGAACCTATCCGCTATTGGTACGCTCTAAATATATAGATGCGCATTGCGTAGATCTCAACGGTAACTGCGTAAAAAAAGCACATATCAACTGAGCTGGAACTATCGCTATTCTTGGTTAGTGCCTTTATGAATTATTAATATTTTAACTAAATTCCACCTATCGAATTGCATGTATTGATAGCAAAGACTAGGCTTCGAACATTAATGCTGAACCTGTGTATACTTTGACCAATCACAGTTTACTAACCGCCCCTCACCGCCCGACCCACATCCCCCAACTCTTCCCATTTTCTGCCGCGCATTTTTATCCCAACATTCTAGTCAAGTCCTCCACGACGAGACTCGACAATGTCTCTCTACTACGATGCTGCGACCGTCCTCTCCTCCTCCGCCGCATCCCAAGGCGGCTCCTTCAAATCGCGCATCTACAATTCCAAATCCCTCAAAGCGTCGCCCGCCCAGATCTACGCGCTCGTGGTCGAGGCGGCCAAGTGGGATATTCTGCTCAAAGAGGTGATTGAAAATGCCGGCATTCTCGCGCTGGAATCAAAGGTACATAATAATATTTTTTATATGCAATTGGATTCGTGGAATAGAGACTAACTAACACCAAGATCGCATAGTTGACTCCGCTGCTGTGTTTGCTACTAGTTCACGACCACTTGCTCAGCAAAAATGGCATTGCTGCGCCAGCATCGCACCCCATTCGCCAAGCAGTTGAAAGACACAAAGCACGACTAAAAGCCGAGCTCACAAAGGCGCGAGTGCGACGCGGATGCGCCTCGCTTCAAGATCTACAGTCGGTTGTTCTCGCGGAAAAGAAAGCTTTGCTTGGTCCCGATGCACTTACGGAAAATATGTACCCGCGCTGGGTGCGCGTCAACAATGTTCGAAGCGCATTAGATACGCAATTAGACGGCACGTTCAAGGGATACCAAAAGGTTGAGAGCCTGGCGCAGTTGCGAACTACCGACCAGATATTCATCGATCCTCATATTCCTGACTTGGTTGCGCTTGCGCCGGGGGCTGTTAATTTTTCCTCGACAAAGGCATATAAAGATGGAGAGATTATACTTCAAGACAAGGCTTCTTGTTTCCCTGCATATCTGCTTCTAGGAGATCCCGATGGAGAGTGGAGCGAAGGAGATCTGATCGACGGATGCGCTGCCCCAGGAAACAAAACCACCCATCTCGCATCGCTACTTGCTGCTCGACAAAAACTGCACGCCCGGAGAAAAGGCAAAAAATCCCACAAAATCATCTCCATGGACGCATCGGCTCCGCGCTCCAAGACGCTGCAGAAAATGGTCTCTGTGGCTGGCGCCGACAAGATTGTGACCGTTCTCGCTGGACAGGATTTCCTCGCGTTGGACCCGGCTGATGAGCGATTCGAGTCGGTATCTGGTCTTCTGCTCGACCCTAGCTGTTCAGGGAGTGGCATTATCGGGCGCGACGATGTTCCGCAGTTGGTTTTACCAGAGAGCACCAGACCTTCGAGCACGTCAAACCGAGGGAAGAAACGCAAGAGAGACAGAAATGAAACCGAAGAAACTAACCTGAAACAAACTCCACAAGAGGGAATGAGTACCGAGCGACTAACCAAGCTCTCCAATCTCCAAACGCACATTGTTGAACATGCACTTCGGTTTCCCGCTGCCTCACGGGTGACGTATAGCACATGTTCTACACATGTTTTGGAAAACGAGTCTGTTGTGTCAAGAATCCTCGCGTCAGATGTTGCAAAGCAACGAGGCTGGAGAATTATGCGGCGAGATGAGCAGCCTGCCGGGCTACAGAAATGGAAGCACAGAGGGATTAGGTCTAATTTGAATAGTACAGATGAGGAGCAAGTGAAAGTAAATCTCTCAGAGGAGCAGCTGGATGCTTGTTTACGATGCTGGCCTGGCGACGATGAGTGTACCGGTGGCTTTTTTGTTGCAGGATTTGTTCGCGATGAAGAACTGGCAGATCCCGAACACAGGGAGACCAAACAAGACAGCGGCGATGAATCTGAATGGGGAGGATTTTCAGACTAGACCTGGCCTTATGAATGAAAATGCATTTCATGTGACGGTATAACAGTGGTAGTAATAAGAATATCTTGTATATCATCAATATCGTGGTTCTCATAAAAAACATTAGGAACTAAACGCATGTCAAAATGGGCAGTGATCAGGAGATCTCCCATTCCGGTACTGCCACAAACGGCTACAATGCTTTATTTTCAAAGCACTTTCATCCTTGTGATCTTGTGTTTCGGTCGCCGTACTAAAGTCGGTTTTGCGAAGAGTGGACTCGCAGCTGATAACTTTGACGTCTTGTTCCAGAAATTCATTATCCTCTAGCATACGCCTCTGGTCATGATTCAGAGGAAACATCGTATCGAGGTAGTGCTGGTTCAATAAATGCCCAGAACCCTGTCGAATGAAAACATCCCCTATAAAACGACCAGGGATTTTGAAAAAATTCAAGACCCCCCACATGGCAACAAAATCTTCAGAGTTGACATAGTGCTCGATGTGCGAAATGCATCTCTCGGGTTGGTCCTGGTCGGTATACCGTCGCGCTGGGTTGTTCCAGTGATTCGCCGCATTTCCAAAGGTGTATATTTCGAGTTTACTCAAGCACTTTTCATCGAGTGCGTCAAAGAGCCAGTCAATGATGAGCCCTCCTTCAATAGCCCCTTGGCTGTGGAGGATCAAAACGATCTTTTCATATCTATCTTTCAAGGCCGCTTCTTTGACGAGAGCGTATGCATTCCGGATGTCTTCGGTGGCGTAGCAAAAGCATCGCTGAATTAAGCACTGGATGACATCAAAAATAATACCTGCACTTCACTCTAGCCGCATCAGAGAACGGCCGTCGTTTTTGAGATTTGATACCCACGTGTCATTGTGAATCCCTGTAATTTTCCGACCAAAAGTCAGAGATAACCGGTCAATGTTGCTTTGAAGCCAATGTTGACTGTATCTGTCAGACTGGACCAAAAGCTGGTGAAAATGACGTACCCAACACCAACCCCATTAATAAAGATCCAATGCTCTGATTCGTGCCCAGACCTAGGGAGGGGAACGTGCGAAACCAAGAATCGGTGCCGTCCGTTCAGAAAGGCACAGATTTGGTTGTTGAGAAGAAAAACTGCCGTGACGTAAAGTATACAGACGTAGATCGGTAAAAAGAACAACAGCGGTAGCGACAGAAGAAAGGCGACTTGATAGACGATCAACACGCCGTGAATGGCCAGAGCAGTGAGGTTGCCACGAGATGGATACAGCTCGTCGAGTTTTCCAGAAGGACATGGCCGTAGAGATAGAAGAATGCCTGGGAGATAGCGAATGCACGAAAGACAGAGAATCACATCGGCCACCAACAGCTTGAGGGGGCTGGCTGTGTACGGCAAAGGCGTGGTGGCACCGACCTGGGACGGCCTAAATACCACCACCATGTCGGCGAAGAAAGATACTGTCAGATCGATGTAAATGCAGGAAATAATAATTTCAAAGAGAGATAAATTATTATTTAAAAAGACGTTGTGAACCCACTGCGCAACTGCGTTGCGCAGTATGAGGTTGATGTTGTGGGAGGAAAGCGCGGCTGACTCGGATGGCCGTGACCACTTGGCGCCTAAACAGGTCACGCCTCGACGTCTGTCCTGCTGATCTTGCAACAACCCAACTTTAAACTGACTGACCGGAAGTATTTTTCAAGAGTATACTGCTCAGTTTCATTGCTTTCATGTGATTTTTTTTTTCATGCGCAGCAACTGTCCAGACTCTAGAAGGGGCATCTCCACCGTGGACCCTCCCATATTGGGCGAACAAGACGACATTCAACAACACAGCAACCCCAGCCACTTGATATTCGGTGAAACGCGGCCATTTCAAACGGATTAGGGTGCTATGCGGCTGAATACACCGTCTTCATTATGATTGGACCAAGGTCTAGAGCATGCCTCCCAGCCCTAATGCTAGTCTGGGCTGTCGTCCTCCACAAAAGCCCACAAAAGTTGACACCGTCCTGGCCGATTCATGTTCTGGATCCTTCGAGATCTCCGACTTCTTAAAGCGGTGCTCGACAAAGAGAATGGCTCAGTTATTGAGACGGCGATGTTGCCACGGACAACTCTCTGTATCGACACGCCCAGCGATTTTGATATCACGAAGCAAAAGTCCTCTCCTCAAGGCTTTTCAAGACAAATCAAAGGTTTCTATCAATAAAAGCAACAGGACACAATAGAGCATCTTCATAAAGGCTACAATGGGTTGTGTCTAACAAAGCTCACATTGACCAAGTTTCATATCCATGGGCTACGAATGACATTGTCTAGAGGGCACAAAGAACAATAAAAGGCCCAGCCATTGGTATTATTGACTCCATTGGGTACATACTCAATTGGGAAGAGGAATGATATCTTTCTCTGGATTGTAATAGAGGGGAATGGGCGGTGCTCAAAAGGCCAGAGAGCCCCATCAGCCACGGCGGTGTCTGTTTCTGTTCCTCGCTAATCAAACGCTCGAGAAATCTAAACAAGTAAGTGATAACGCTATCAAACTGTCGGTCTTCTCCATCCATCTCTTTCCCTCCATGCCCACATCTTCTTCTTCCTCCTCCTACAGTCTCCTTCTCACAATCCCACACCTTCATTGCTCTCGACCCAAAACATCGAAGAACAATCATCACAATCATCCCCCATCTTTTCCCAAGAGTTCTACCAGATTTACCTCCTCTGGAACGAGTTGGCTGACGCGAGTTGTCGTGACAATGCTAGGACACTTTCCCCATCTCTTTTCACGCATCAAGATGTCGCAGTTATCACGCAGCGATGCCAAAACTCTGGCCCTGTGCCTCTACGACGACCCAACACGGCACGATGCCGACCATGACAAAATTCGATCCTTGATCACCAGTCTGCCCTGCCATCTTCGAGACTCCAAGCTCGCCAGCATCTTTGCTGAGCCTCACCACACCGTCAAACCCTGTCTCGTCCATGAGGGGATTGCCCCGCTAGTGGTGTCTCACCTCTTCACTTCTTTGCAAAAGGAGGTAGTTCATTCTGTGCCTCTTTTGAAGAAATACGGACCCTACTTGGGGCCCGAGGAGATTTACATCCTCGAACGAGTGATTACTATCGAGGGGATGTGGTCGCCACCTACTGCCAGGACAGAGCCTCCGAAATTCAGATACTGGGACTACCAAGTCAACAAGTGCCAGGCCTGCATGGTATCAAGAATTGCTTCTGATGCTTCGGCCCTTCGCGACATGAGAATTTTGATACTGGCCTCTATTGACAGCAGCCCTACCTCGCATGATCCACGTCTCCTACCAAACCACCCTACGACACTTTCTTTCGTCAACGAATGGATCAGCCTTAGCAGTCGTGCAGATGAGCTCTTTTACCTCTCTGGCATTCAGTCTGCTTCGATCAAGGCAGCGAAGCAAAAGCTCGAAGACGATATTGCAGCATCACCGACATTCATCTCTGGGAACACAAACTTTTCCAACCCACATGGTCCTCTCCCAGACTACGCGTCATCGTACTCGTCTTACCAGTCTACTGCTGTTTTTTCACCTGGCCATACCCCTGAGACTTCCACATCTTCCAAAAACTCCAATACCTTTGAGTGGGGTACGTTGAGACGCTACGCTATTTCGAACTCGTCTTCTGAAAGCACCACTACTCCTTCAAAATTCTTTCGTTTCCGCAAACTGAAGTTTTCTCCTTCATCTCAGAGGTCCGAACCTTTGCTGTTTCTCCCCCCGAAACAAGAACAACCTTGTCTAGTTGACAGTGTCCCCTACTCGAACTCCCTCCACTCATCGACGTATTCTGCCTCGCCGCCTGTGTTAGGTGCCGGCTCTTTCGTCGAGCGTGATACACGCACCCCTCGCCCCTACGACAGCCCAGAATATGGCCAGAACAGCCAGAAACCCGTGAACAGCACCAACTTCGCCAATCCGATGTCTCCTGGCGCCCCTCGCCGCGACTCATTCTCGTCTTTTATCTTGCGTGACTCGCCGTCTACATCCCAGCCACAGCGTCCTCCCTCTCCTCGTCGCGCAGGTCCATCACGATTCGGAAACCCCATTCCCCAGTGGGAGGGCTCTGGGGTTGGCCTTGTTTACGGACAACGGCCTACTCAAAACGAGTCCAGTTGGACGTTCGTAAACAGCGATGCTAGCTCCACTGACGCCGAGTCCCTACCACAAGGGCTACAAGAGCCGTTCACAAGCACCGTCAATCTTCACGGTCAATCACAGGAGGATGAAGACGATGCCCCGTTGATCTCCAGATGGAGTACGACAACCACGACTGGCCATACGTGGACCAACCTACTCAAGAAGAGTACTGCGTTCGGCCCACGTTTGGGCAAGGTCAAGACGGGAAAAGGGTTGTTCAAATCGGACGCTGAAAGGGACGGGAAGAAGAAAAGCCGAATGGCCATGGGGGGCTAGTTTCATGTTTCTGAAAGGGGCTTTGTTTTGAGCAAGAAGAAGCAAAGCTGAACGGAAAAGAAAAAGAAAAAGAAAAAGAAAAACAGAGAAATAGACAACAAGTATAGATGGTTGTAGTGATACGTTACTCAACTGGGTCAATCCAGTTCTATCGTGATTAACGCGGAACGCAGTGTAGCGATTATTAGTACTAAATACTTTTCAAAATAAAAAATCATAACACACCAGTTGACAACTCTATTAAACATCTAGCTTAGTAGGCTGCAGACAGTCGGCATGAACATCGTAGTTCGTATACTATATTCAAAAACTCGTTCAATTCCTATTCACAGTTCAATTATTCTTACTAGGCATGATTCTTTGTCCGTTGCAAGAAAGCTTCGTTTCATACCGGGGATTCCGGCCTCCAGTCAGCAAATAAGACTAATACACTCGAATTACAAGTAATGTACATGAACGAAAGGATGACGGCAACAGGGCCAGACACTAGAGACATTAAAAGGGTGTATGGACAAGAAAAGGTGGTCGTAACGAGGGGAGACGAAGAATAAAGTTAAAAAAAAAGAGACAACAGGAGAATAGCCAGCTATCACTCCTTCTCGTAAACAGGTCATCAAACACACAACAAGATGCAAAACGGTTCTGATGATTTACTTTTGACGGATGCTGCCATTTACGCCGTGGCTTCTCTTTGAAGCGGAGCGGGTAGTGCGGGTGAGGATTTTTCGAGGTGGTCTTTCTTGGACGGCCACGTCTTCGGCTCCTGCGTCCAATGGGCCAGGCTCTGATTCGAGAACAGTGTTGACGGACTGGCCGTTATTCTCGTTTCGTTCACGCTCAACTTGGGCCTCGGCAGCTGATCTAGCTCGCTCGTATTTCAAAGACACGTCTCCCTGCCAGCGAGTACCCATGAAGCGGTCCCAAAAGGTGAAGAATGGTTGCGAGAAATTGGTCTTGATTCCCCAGCTTTGATGGTGGATATCGTGGTAGGCCGAGTTGTTGGATGTGATGAGCTGCAGTGGGTCCCATGGGAAGTGGTATCCACAGTGATCGTCGACCGTCTTGATGGTGGACATTGTGAAAAACCACATAGCCTGGCGGTGCGACATTTGCGTTAGAAGGAAGCCCACACCGGTTCCAGCTGTGTCCAGTAGGAATCCTTCAACCGGGTGGTTGTAAAGCGCACCAAAGGCGTATGGTACATAAAGACGGTGGTGACGAGAGTGGAAGTTCACTGCAAGAATTAGTATTAGAAATTTCATGTAGCACTTTTCTCCAGACACTTACCATAAAGCCAACGGTTAAGGTGCATTGCCCGGTGCCAGAAGTATTGCCAGGTATCGACGGTGAGAATGGCGAAGAAGAATTGCAGAGCTGGGATGAAGTAGCTGTAGATAAACTTGGCAAACACAAGCTCCCAGGCGGCATGAGCAGGTGCTAGTACTTGCTCTCCGGTGCTCGAAGTCAAGGTCTGGACCAGTTCTGGGTAAAGCCCTCCCGCCAAGAAGCCTGACAGGGCCGGGTAATCCGATAAGGTCTTCGACAAGGCGATTGAGTCGATACCGACAAAGCCAAGGACAGTCGGGATGGCGCGCTGCATAATGCGAACTCGTCTAGCCCAGACGGCGACATCGTACTCTTCGCGTCCCACGTATTCCGGACCATCAAAGACAGACATCATCAGGCCGGCAATGGTCTGGATGATGTGCTGCAGAACAACATCGCGGACAACATCAATGCGAGAGACGTGGTTGCGTTTCAGCAGCTCGGCGGGGGTATGCAGTCGGTACTGCGAGAAATAATCGTTGACATCGATAAAGTGAAAGATCATGGACACCACCCAGTATGCAACCACGGGCAGGATCAGCGACAGCACATTGTCGGGAATGGGAGCGAGAACGGGCTGGCGCAGCGTCAGAGTATACGAGGGGAGCGGTGGCAGCTCGACCAGGGACGAGTTCGACTGCATTGTGAGCAGTATTTTAAAATATGTCGATTGCGAAGAATATGCGGTGGCAGGTAATGATGCCTATCTCACAGTCTGGCCAACGGACTCCGGTAGTTGCCGCAGTCAACGCGTGTCGAGGGCCGGACGGTGGTCGAGGTGTGTTGTATATTAAGCGTCTATACGAGGACGTTCAGGAAGGAGCGATAGCAGACAGACAGACGAGATGTCGCAGCGATGAGGTGAAAGCGCGACTGAGGCGAGGTTGGTGATTCCGAAAGCAGCCGCGGAGTGTCGTCACGCGGCGAGGCAGGAGGCAAAACCCGGTCGGTCGGAGGGCGAAGAGAAGCAAGGAAAGCGACGCAGAATCGAACACAAATATTATAGTTAATGATTAATTAAGGAGAGTCGGGTCGCGGGGCACGGCAGCCAGGCATAGGATTTTGAGTTGGTTGAAAAGAGTTACGAAAGCGATGCCCCCGAAGGTGAATAAGATTATTTCCGCCGGAACCGGGAACAGCCCCTTAAGAAGCGCGCGATGCTCCACTTGCGGATGGCGAGTCCCTCCTCTGCAGCGCCCGTGCAATGCTAGTATTATTGATGTATGTAAATTACTATATTTAGTAGGTTTACTTACTGTGATCTACGTAAATAATTGATCTTGGTACTAGAACTGAGTGTTTCCTGGGCTGTTCAAGCTGTGTTGCGAAGCGTGACTCGGCGCTAGCCGCTTCTGGAATAGACCTATTTTTTGCAGCAAAGTATTGATTAGTAACTATATTCTCTCTAGAAAACTTTATAGTACGGAGTACATAGTCTACTCAGCAAGAGCAATGATGTCGTTTCTAGCGCCTACTATAGTACAGACTATTGATTATTCTTCTTCCTGTTAATAACTTAATATTTTCAGGCATTTGAAGGCATCTCCTCCTGCTCGAGACCGCGCCGCTAAGCCCAACACAGCCTAGCGGCACACCCCCACCTGGGCCAAGCCGGCCAAACAAACAGCACAAAAACTTCACACGCTTTTTTTGCCCCTCCTTTCGCCCTCCTTATAACCAGCCAAGCCTCTTTTTTTTTTTTCCTTCTGCTCTGCCCCCGGATTTGTATCGCTCTCGCCCACTCTGTCATTTTTTTGTCTTCAGTCTCGATCTTTTTACTTGATCTACACCCTTCAAAATGATTATCTACAAGGTACGTGCCCAGAACCCCTCCGCGCCAGAGCGGGGCTTGTTTTGCGACTTTTTCTTGTTTTGTCTGGGGAAAAAGAGACATTGATTTCAAAAAACAAAACACTCGACTAACACTCTCTCCAACAGGACATCATCACCGGTGACGAGATCATCTCCGACACCTACAAGATCATTGAGGATGGCCCTGCTCTGTGGACCGCCGATTGCCGCAAGTACCTCAAGGGCGGCGAGAACTTTGAGCTCGAGGGTGCCAACCCTTCTGCCGAGGGCGGTGACGAGGAGGGTGGCGAGGGCGAGCAGGTCATGGTCCACGACATTGAGGACCAGTTCCGTCTCGTCTGGCTCAAGAGTGAGGAGGGAATGAAGCCCTCCAAGGAGGCCTTCAAGGCTCACCTGAAGAGTATGTCAGACCTATCCATATCTATATTTTCCATTTCTAACCCAAGGGTACAGCCTACGTCAAGGGTGTCAACAACAAGCTCAAGGAGAAGGGTGCCTCCGAGGAGAAGATCAAGGAATTCCAGTCCGGCGCTGCCGCTGCCGTCAAGAAGATCCTCGCCAACTACGACAACTACGATGTCCTCATGAACCAGTCCATGGACCCCAACGGCATGCACATCCTCATTGACTTCCGTGAAGACGGTGTAACCCCTTACGCTACCGTCTGGAAGCACGGTCTTGAGGAGATGAAGGTCTAAGCCGTTTCTCCACGATGACCCAAGAAAAACCAACAACAGACACCAAAAAATCACACTAGAAAAACGGACACTTGACGGGTATTCTATATACCTCTTTTCTTCCAACCATCTTATGATTTGACTCTATGCTTTTGTTTCTCAGAACCAGTCATGTCTGTTCATTTTCGAGTCCCAAAAAAATCCTTAATGTCGCTACGAATAAGTGAATAGAAGACGTACAGTAAAGCAAAGCAGAAATGCCGAGCTTTTGATCTGGATTCGCGGAATCTCTTACATTTACATGTAGCTATCATAGTAGTGTCTACAACATGTCTTCTAACACAATCAGGGGTATACAAGTAGACCAGAAAAACAAAATCATTGCAATGTACAATCATCACATCTTCAGATCCGGCCACATATCGCTCGTGCCATCATGATTCCCCAATCCCAGTCCTATATCCGGCAGCTCCAATCCGGCCACGGGATCCAATTCCATCAATTCATCTGCGACAGGCAGAAGCTGACCGAATACAGCGTCCCATTGGTCCCAATCAAAGTTCAGATTCGGATCCATCATTGACGGCGGTGTTGGCGCTGCGGCGACGCTGTTCGGGCTAGTCGGGGCCGGCGCTCCATCGATGGGGAAGTTAGGAGGTGGTGAGCCGGCAGGGTATTGCATGAGTGGTGGCTGCTGCTGAGGATAGAAGACTGGGTGGTGGGTGTTCGGAGTAGGTGTGCCTACTGTTTCGGTTGCCAGGTTGGCCAGTGTGAGTGTGGCATCGAGGCTCTGTTGCTGCGGTGAGACTGTTGGCATGGCAAGAGAAGGCGGCGAGTTTGATGGTATGTATTGCTGAGATGGTTGCTGCTGGTGTGAAGGAGGAGGCTTGGGGGCGACCGCAGGCATAGCCGGCGAGTAGCGAGGCAACTCCTGTCGTAGCGACGAGACAACCGGGTTAGGCAGTGTCTGCGCTCGAGTCATTTCATAAAATCGATTGGCAAACTCCACCAGATATGCGTCTGGTTTTCCGCGCGCCGGGATGAAGCCGCCTGGTCGACTGGCAGCAGTGTATAGGTTGGGCGTGTTTGCGCCAGAGGTCACACCGGCCCGGACTTGCGCTTGTTCTGTCCAGAATTGCTGCGGGTCGAGGCCTGCTTTTTGCCAGGCCTTTTCTCGGAGTCGTCGCATCAAGTCCCATGCCTCCTTGCCGCCGTCCTTGAGTGGTCGTGCAGTGGTCACTCCATCTTCGCCGCCAACAACGCCGCCATCAGGTCCGGAAATAGAAAATATCTTGTCAATGAATGCCCGCGATCGCATGGCTTCAGGGGTATTGGGCCGCTCATAAAGATCAATAAGCATAATCATAGCTGCGTGCATCGGCTGGTGGTTTCCTGGCCAGCTCCATTGAAAAGGCTGGAAATCAGCGTCTGTGGCCAACGCAATGAACTTTTCCATAAATCCATGGCAGTGACGGAGTGCTCCTTGTCGCGCTGTAGGCCAAATTCGGCTTTTGGCATTCTTCAAAAATGGCTGGTAAGCAACACAGAACGCTTTGTCGATGAATAGAGAAAGTAGTATCCGGGCCCATTTGTGGAATGCGACGAGAACAGGAGTATGGTATTGTTCCATGCATCCATTCGGCCCATCCGCTGGTAGGGATCCATCCCCGGTAAATGACTGTCCTGGAGAAACCGACGCTGGATCAGACGTCACCGAATGGCTGTCCTGACCAACAGCGTTTGGGTGATGAGCAAGAGGAATGCGATTGACAAGTGAATTCAACTGGAATTGGAGTTCAATCAAGATTGACCTCAGTTCTTCCATATCACTCCCTGTGATGGGCTTTGTTCCCAACTGGATTCTCAAGATCCGTCGTATGGCACCTATAATTATTAGCTAGATTGAAATGCTTAAGATGGTTATGATACTCACGGGCCATGATATACTTGCCCCTCGCACAGAGGTAGAACACATTGACCATAGAATTTCCACCACATATAGTTGGATCATCAGGGTTATCTCGTGGTCGCAGATTATTAGTCACCAACTTTGTGTACTGCTCGGCTTGCGGCGTGCCCAAAAGCGTGTCCTTGACTTCGCTAGTTTCACGGACATCCCAGAAGTTTTCATCATTGACTAAAGGTGGCAGGCCGCTAGACATGGCCACCACACCGTCCATATGGACTATGTGCCACCAAATTCTCCGTCTAGCCTCGGCCTCGCTTGACTGGATGCCAAACTGGGCAGGATCTCGGTGAAGACCCATAGTTTGGGCCACTCTGAGCGCCATGCTGATGAAAAGACTGCTTGCCAGCGGCTGTTCTTCCCGTGATAAAATTGTCTGGACAATTAAAAACGCAACTAGTCCATGTAGAGTTGGATTCCGGGGGAAGGAAATGTTCGCAAGCCATATTGTTACCTGGTCATTAAGCATCTCTGATAGCGCTGAACGGGATTGCATATTTGGGAACTCCGCATTTATTGTGCGAAGAGAGATGGTAACAGAACCACCGTACCAGATGGCATAAAGTAATGGAATAAAGGACGGATCGGGGCAGTAGTCCCCCGAGTGATTGCGACGGTCATACCAATCCCAGAAAGCGCGGTACGACTTGAGAATCGTCGGTGGGTGCAATACTGGACTTATAGCGTGAATCCCAGACATGAACCCTCGGTAGAGAATATCACTTTGTCGTCTGGATGGTATATCCTCTAGCATATGTGATTCGACAATCTTTTCATAAGATGTCGGCGACTCTCCCGTAGGGAAGAGTATACTCCGTTGGAAATTATCGCGTCGAAGAGACGATCGCCGTCGAGTTTGAAAATGAGTCCCGGAGTAGGGTGAATTTTTGGCGCGAGGAGATGTTATTGCAGGTTTTGTCATGGTATCCTCGTTAGGACTCTCGTCAGGAGGCGAGTCGTCATGGGTTCTTGTTTGATCTCGAAGTAGTTGATTAAGTTCGTTGATCTGTGATATATCAGCATGTGCACTTAGAAATTATAGATTCAAGGTGTACCTCATCCGATATATAAGCCCAATACGTAGTGCCAACGTATCTATTCTCGTCAACAACAAGTTCTGCGATACAGAATCATTTCAACTCACCTAGATCTACCATCCTCTAAACTCAGATGGCCAAGATTCAAGCTTCCGATAGGATCAACAGGATCAGCAGCGTTCCCAGCTGGTATGGGAAACTCATCACCACTGGTGTCTCCCCCACGACGAGGGCTGGCAGCTCCTGAATTGGCCATCTTCTTCGGCGCGGCGCCACCGTTCGATGCAGATGGGGCGGGTTTGGCAGAGGCCTGCGGTTCGACAGCCTGGGTCATGGTTTGCAGTTGCCGACTCATCTCCTGGATCGGAATCGAGTCGTTTGCCTTGCTCAGTCTCTCAATCATGTTGGTGAGCTTGTCCAGTCGAGCTTCGATTGCGTGCGAACCGCCTCTCAGTTCCGGGGCCCCTCCTCGTCCGGAAAAAAAAGCTTGTGACATGTCGACATCTTCGTCTAACGGACGAGATGTTTCCCTCCTCCGTTTCACTCCATGGTTTGTATATTCGTCGTCCTCCTGGGTAGTGCTTCCCTTTTTCGGTGCAACGTCGTAGGAACACTCGGTCCCGTTTTTCGAGCAATTACCGCAGACCGGATGCGCCTGGTGTGTCGCGATGTTTAGTAAAAACATTAGAATACAATATTAAAAGATGAATAGCTACACACCTTGTCGCATTTCACTTTTCTCCTTCGGCACGTGTGGCAACTGTAGCTGGCGCGGTTCCGCGTGATGTGACGAGCGCCCGCGACACCGCCTTGTTTGCTGCTCGACGACTTCCCTGGAGATTTAGCCTGGGACGGCATGGATACAGCATCGCCTGTTCCATACGAGTGGTTTACGCGCTCAAGGACATTGTAGACGTCTGACGAATCGGTCGAGCCGACCATCATCGTGCTCGCCGGTCTTTTCGGCGGGGTAACCGAGACCCCGGTCGGAGAGGATGGCGGGATGGTGAGGAGATCTGCCGACTGTTCAAAACATCTGGCTGGGACGGTTTTAGGCCATTGTCGTGTCTTGACACCGCATGCACTTGTCGTCGACTAGGAACAAGAGCGCAAAGTCGTCTGCGGTGGCGCGTCGACGTTGACTCGACCCGAGGCCGATCTGGGAGTCTGGGGTAAGCGGCACTGCGGACCGCTGATTGGCCGGTATCAACGTGTCACTATACGAGGAACTGAATTTATTTATCCTACACATAGCGCGTCCTATATTATTATTAAAGCAATTTCTTCACCTGTTATTATTTTTTATCTCACGACAGACCAGCTCACAGGTCACTCTACAAGCTTTTGAGTACGCCGTCAATCCTCTCTATAAGACCTTACTAACCCGCCTGCAGGCCTACTACCCAGCTTATCGACCTCTCAGGGGCATTAATTTAGTACGCGTGGGTCTATAAGCCTCGCTGCACCTTTCTGAGTAAGCTATCAATCCTCTCTCTGTATAGCCTCGCTAACGAGTTTACAAGCTTCTCAGGCGCATTAAATAGGTGCGCGTGGTTCTTGCTGCAGCTTCCCAAGTACGTTGCTAGCTCTCTATATAGACTCAGGAATCAGTCAGGCTTCGCTACAAGTTTTCATTGCTGTGACTTTACTTTGCATATATTTTGCTATGGAGAAGTAAGTCTTCAAATAACACTTGGTAAAATAAATGAGTACAAAATTTCAGCCAATCAGGCTATAAATAAACAGGCGCTATTCCCAATATAGTAATTGAGGTATAATTTTAGCCCTATAACGACACATACATGACCTTATCAACAATCCCAATGGTTCCCTTGTATTTTTTAGGTCGTCACCTAGGACTAGGGCTCCCTAATTTTACATGACGCCGTGTGCGCCCAGAAGGCGCGGGTAGTGTTCTAGCCTCACGCTGGGTAATGCAAATACCAATGTAAAATACGTTATATTACAATATACGGATACATGTTGGAAAATGAGGGGCAAGTCGTCACTCTCCTTCTATTCAAGAACATGGCGCTAGTCTATCGAGTCTCTCAATTCCCTCCTTAACACTCATAGTCATTACAACCGCTCTCACCTTCTATCCACTTCCTTCTCCAGTGTTTATGATGTCTTCGCCCGTGGAGGCAGATGTTATTGTCATCTGCGGTGGAACAGCTGGCCTTGTACTAGCTGCGCATCTTTCTGAGGTTGCCAAGATTGATATCCTAGTGCCCGAAGCCGGCTTGGACCAGAAAGATGATCCTCGACTGAAGACTGCTATCTGTTGGCATATATGCCTAAGGCCAATTCGCAGACATTTCACGTGGAAATAAACAAAGAAACCCAGCTTTTATAAGCGATCCTTCAAAAAATTCTGTATTCACCCTTACAAGCACCAGTCAATTCAGGTTCTCAAGCCCTGACATACAATCTGTCGACCTAGTTTGACAAAATCAACATTGGCAATAGTCAATGAATTGTAGTGAACATGTCCAGTAAAAGTTACGAAATTTAATAAGCTTTTCGTGGTAGATTATACAGTCAAAATTTAATTTAATTCAATTGATAATCGGAGGGGGCAGTTCCACATGTGCAGACCTGCGCCACGGGTGTGTATATGCCGGGCATGCCGAGGACAACAGTAGCCTCTATACTCAAATAATGCGACATTTCATCATATTGCGCTGTAGATCTTATTAATTTTTCGAAAATAACAAAAGCTTCCGTTCAATTACCGTGTACCGCTATTTTTAAAGGAGTAGGTGCCCAAGATGGAGACAAGCATCTGACATCTCATTAATTAGTTGAACTTGTCTCAGTGCCACTTCTTAATTTGGTCAAATAATTGCGGCGCAGTCAAACTCTTTTTAGTCGACTTGTTAACAGCCAATGATGGAGGATAAATTACCCGATAAACCCGAATAATAGTCGCCGTTGCATCAGAACGTACATATGTCGACCCTAGTGGCAAGGCTGGCGCCAACTACGTATAAGCGAGGATCTCTGTTCCAAAATACGTAGTGCCAATTTCGAGCAGATCTCCCGTCAAAGCTGTTGAGGCTGGTAACAGTCTATGACACTATGGAGAACTCATAACTTATTGCGAAAAATACACCCACGAATCGGTGTATTTGGGCCTGTAGTCGATATAGTTCAGCGCGGGAAAACTGCGAATGTGTCACGGACCTGGATCCCACTTGCTCGAGATTAGCTTGTAGACGTCCGTGTTTCTTTTTCTTCCTTTTTTTCAACAGGATACTAGTGATCCCAAGGCGCCAAAACCTCTGTTATGGCCAATGGTATCAAGATCTCTATAGTAGGCGCCGCGGGGCGATGAAATATACTCGTGCCTAGGTAGGTAGTTTTTAGGCCCCCAGCATTGATATGAATACACCACCTGATTCTATACCTATACAAAACCACCGCATTAATCATAATCAATTGTATGAGGATATGCTCCGAGTTTTCTTTGATTGATGAATTTCATATTCGAGGTGACCAGCCGTGAGAATGCGTGGGCGTGTTTTTCGATTACTGGGTCCCATCTAGGCAATTTTGATGCGGCACAGTCACTCCTCTTGAAAACAGAGGCAGAGTCAAAGCAAAGACAGGGATTAATGAGTCACCTGCGAAGCTAAAGTAGCCATGTAACATTGTGTATTTAGTGTTCGAGCTAAATCTCTGTTTTGCTTTTCAGCCGCCTATCTCCAGACTAGAACTTCCATGGTTTCTTTGTTATTAGGTTTGTGGTTGGTGATCCGTTTCTCTTATCTGAGCAAGTACCAACAATACAGTCCGTAATCTGTCACAGTGTTGTTTTGATGTGGAATTCAGTAAGACAAGGGTATTGCAATATGCTCTATATAAGTCGACTGCCGGGAAGTAGCTTCTATTGCCATCTATTAATTGCTCTTCAATGGATTCCTGGTATACGTGCTGTTAATTTTTCGTTATGAATGGCCCTAGAGATAATAGTAACACGGAACGAAGGAGACTTCAAAACCGTGCCGCTCAACGAAAATGCCGTAAGTCATACATCCGTGATTTTAGGTACGATTGCTGACTGGATACAGGCGAAAAAATGAAAGCAGAAAAACAAAAAGCTGTTTTTGAAACTCAGCAAAAATCCAAAATTGATGATAAAAACCAGAAAGACCAAACTGAAGACTTGAATTCTATGGTTGGATATGATTTACAACACGATAAGAAGACAAACGCGACACCAGACAATTATTCGGAGCCATATTCTGCAAATTCTTTTGGCATGTCAAGCATACCAAAGCAGAAAGCACAGAGCAATACAAATCTGAGCATACTTGCGGATGACGACAGTTTTTCCATCACCGGAGCGTGTGATACGATATTGAATTTTGACAATCCGATGTTATTCGATGATGAGAAATGGGACCAAGAAAACCAGGCATTTATTGGAATGAGTAAAAGCAAAGAATGTTTGGAAAGCTGTAAATACGTATGAGCATTCCACCTTATGAGTTTTATCACAACTAATGACAATCGTTTAGGAGCCCAGTTTTGGCTGTGAAGAAGTCCATCCAGTCATACAAGCCCAAAGGATAGAACTATGCGACCGAGCAGAGCAGCTTCTCGAAAAAGTTTTATCTATATATGATGTCGGCACTGCTCTTAGAATTTTGACGCCAAACTCGCAACTTCATGATCTTCTTAAAAAGGCTCGGGAGGAATTCCAGTGCCAGCGACACCTTAAAGCATACGAATCATACAGCAGGGAAGGGCACATATTGAATGATACAGAATAATCATTATTAAATAGCTAGCTGTTTTATATATGAGGGTTTTATTGTTAGCATGGCTTGTCACACTTCTAAATGAAAATGTACCTAGAAGTCTAAATGCTGTGGCTCTGCTGTTCAAAATATTTCAGCCCATATGTGCAGATACTGAGTGACGCACTATCAATGGATACATGAGCATGTTACTGCTTGACCAAAAAGCCATGGACAGTTTGGT
The DNA here is from genome assembly GCA_037040535.1 of Talaromyces sp. P118-02. Taxonomy (NCBI): domain Eukaryota; kingdom Fungi; phylum Ascomycota; class Eurotiomycetes; order Eurotiales; family Trichocomaceae; genus Talaromyces; species Talaromyces sp. P118-02. Next base: position 25,874 of record JAXQGY010000670.1, read on the forward strand.
CAGCCTTAATATCCACTATCAATTGATGCACATATTCAACATAAGACGCATGTGGATGAAGGTACTTTTCTGGCAAAAAAAGATCGAGATCTCTGAAGTTCTTGCTCATGTATTTAAAGATAAAACTGCAAGAATTACTGAATTCGCAAGACCAGCCCCCAGGACAAGCTTATGCCTCTAAGTGATTGTGAGATCAAATTCTTAAAGCAAAGAGACCAGTTGTACAAACAGAATGACGAGCATGCATAGCAAACCACAACTACCCAATAAACCAGCCCCCCAAAACATACACCACGACTGATAATTCCTGCGATCATACCATAGCTGACGGAGTGTGCGTGGCTGGCGCGAGTCCAGATACGTCTTTAGCCGGCGAAGCCGAGGTGCAAAATAGGGGAATCGCACAAAGGACTCCATATCCGCGAAGTTGTTTTCCATTATGGAAACAATCATGAATCTGAGATCCTCTGGATAATTCGGTGCGAGGTCTGAGATTTGTTGCATTGAGGTTGATGTTACTGTATGTTGGTCCAATCGGTTGGTGATTCTTTTGACTATTCCAAATGGGTTGGCGATATCGAGCGCTACTTGTGTAGTCGGTGGAAGCGAACAGCGGTAAAAGCTCTCCGACAGAATGTCTTTAGTTGGATATCGAACGGGATCGATGTCCATTATTTTCTTTAGGTTAGTAGCAACCTCTTTTTCCAAATAAGGCTTCAACCGATGGATAGGACGACCGTTGAATGTCATACTGTTGTACCGTAGTATTTGGTGGTCCTCTCCAGCGGTGATATATTGTCTTAGACGCTGGAGATTTCTGGATGATGTTGGTCGAAACAGAAGACCGTAAGTCCGAGACAGCTCTAGGTATGTTGATTCATGATAGTCGCGCTCGGCTCTTCAATGACCTTAGATTAGCAGATATTGACCGTGTCATTTCAACGATTCAGTACTTACTTATGTAAATCAATACGGTTATAGAAAAAGGTGGGATGAGCAAAGACTCTGATAGAGTTCCTATTTGCATAAATCTTTAGATGCTCGTCCAAGCAATCGGTCCACTCTATCTTCAGCTGTCCAAACTCCTGCAGGTATTGAATCGCAAAAATATCCGGGTGAAACGTTGAATCCGTATTCTCTTCTAGAGGTAGTTCCGGATAACGATCAATTCCGACATTGGCCTCTTCATGGGTCCTCACATGCTCAAAGATCATATGAATCGAATCAGATTTGTACCGCATGTAAAACAGCGAGCATAACGGTTCTCTGATTTCTCGGAACTTTCTCGTAAAATCTAGAGCCGTTATGCAATCGTATATTAGATCAAATTGTTTGAGGTAAGTGTCGACATCACTATCACCAGGCTGATTGAGAACTTGGCGTGCGTAACATTGATGAAGCAACTTTTCCATTGACAGCGAAGTTATGTTAAAGCCCTTCAATGCGCGTGCCACTATTGCTAGCACACGGACAACCGTGAAAGCATCAAATGGCCTTTTTTTTATGGGTTTCTTCGGCCCGCAAGCACCGACAAAAGATATCTGTCTGCAAGCAATTCGAATGAGAATTGTCAGTAGCCGAGGAAGACGAGAAACTTCGAACAGCATGCGGGATCTTTCGGAAAATTCGCCGAAACGAGACATTTGATATGCCTCAATTCCAAAGATTGACTCGATCAGAAGATCGCGGGATTCTGTGAGGACAGGCTTATCAAACATTGGATCCTCATCATCAGCGTCACGCCATCCGATAAGACGATATATCTCTTCAAAACGGCTGAAAGCTGACGTATAGGCTTGAACAGCAGTTTCCTTTTCCAGCTGGGTTGATTCATCAATGTCTTTCCAGAAATCTAGTAGATGTATATATGTAAGTATACGTTCACTTTATTGTTAAAGTGATGATTTTGTGAAATAGAGCAACCCACCTTCGTACTTCTGTGCGTATTGCTTATTTTCCATCTCAATTTCGGGTATTGGTGTCACCTTTACTTCCTCCCAGTCCATGATTTTCGCCGGTTTACCTTTGCTTATTTCCTCGTGAATTGTAGTTGAAATCGCATCCCTGGCCTTGAGCTCTACTCGAGATTTTTTGGGCTGAGAATTGCCGTGTTCTGAGCCGATGGCATTGCAGAGGTCCTGGACTGATGCTGTGAGTTCGCATAGAGACTTGACTAAGTCTTGGTCGGTCATCATTGTAGTCTCGCTGTTGGCCGACATTTTTGCTCTGATAATTCTCTTGTCTGTAAATAGATATGTAATTGATGGCGTCGCAAAAATTTGACTGTGGAAATGGCATGTTTTTGCAAGACTTCAACATGAGGGGTGGGATGAAGTTCAAATGTGGCGCAGTCCGTAATGTGACCAGGGTCTGCGTTAGTTATCTTTCTTTGTCTATTTGCATTGAGATCAGTGACATTGACACTAAATTCCAAGTATTTTAAATTTCGACTTTGAAAATTAGTTAATACTGACCAAACCTTTCAGTATTATCTATTCTAAATTATCAATAGTAGCACCTTCGCTATGTGCCAATCCATTTTAACTAGATATGGAGTTGTTTTGCAAGTGCTACTTAATAATCTCGATAGAATGATCCCTTTTAATTGATTCATGCTTCTAGTATTGTTTACACTATGAAAAATACCATGTGGCTTTCGAGAAAACCAGCCTCTGGTTAACCTGCGGCTTCTTGCATGGTGGTTTTATCTATGGCATTACACTGTATACAACTACGGCGAACCAGTGTATATCAATTGATTTTAGTTGACATAGTAATACCACAAAAATTAACTGCGCTGTGTATCATACAGACGGCCATCATACAATCGGTCATCATACAATCGGTCATCATACAATCGGTCATCATACAATCGGTCATCATACAATCGGTCATCATACAATCAGTCATCACACAATCGGTCATCATACAGACGGTCATCGTACAGATAGTCATCACACAATCGGTCATCATACAAGCCAGTACTGAGAACTTGAGTGTCAATAGTAAGCTAACACTACTCATATCTTCAATGTTATAATATAGAGTTACTAGCCTAGGGCATGAATTCGGAGTCACTTCAGGTTATAATTCACAACATTGAATTTACGTGATCAAATACTGGTTGAAAACCTCGGCTCGCTTCTGACAATCAAATATTTCTCGGATTACAATATTCTTTGTTTTTTATTTTTATTTTTAATTTTTTTTTTTTAAAAAAAAAAAACAAGCAAAATGCTTCCCACGCCGTTGATCGTGTTGCTTCTCAACTTGTTCCACTTATGCAAGGGTGGCCCGACCTTCCAAGAGGAGTATCGGGGCAGCTACGTGCCAAATGTGATCGAAACACCGTACGGTCTCCAGGTTGTAGCGCCGGATACCCCATACGTGGCTGCTGCAGGCCCAAATCAGTTATACTTCATCGACACCCGGTTCGATAACGAGACTGCAAGGCATGTGAAGGAACAAATAGAGAGAGGAAGTTTACCAAGGTCAATGAGTACATCTCCATAGATGAGGTTTTGGCTACGGCGGAAATCAAAAACTCCGAGACAAACGAAACAACATTCGTATTTGATCCGCCCTATGCCAGAGTGATGTTTGCGAAAGGAATGAACAGGCATAACCCAGAACTCAAACTGCCTGAACATGAACCCGCCGGTGATTGGTTGGTGACCTACGACATCGGCACTGCATTGACAAAGAGGGCGGCGGCGGCATATTTCTCCAGTTATGGCTGCTATTACGATGCGGACTGTGTGCATCAGTCTGGTGGCGTATGTACCTTGTGCCAACATTATAGGGTTGACAACGAATGTGCGTCAGGAATGACCAACGCCATCGGCATATGCCATCCGAAGATCTGCTCGAAGGCGGTCGACACGCCAAAGAAAGATGGCGAGACCGACGCCAGCTACTACCAGCGGATGGACAAGTTGCACTGGACATAAAGTAACGGTGGTGAGTGTGAAACTGGGCGTCAGAGACCTTTATCAAGCGGCCCTCAAGGAAAACTTGGCGGAATCTGTGTACCATTTTCATGCATTTTTGTCTATATAACATCTCAGGGATTTCTGCCGTAGCATGATGCTTGTTTCACAGAAATTTCAAGATCACTGAGTCATTCAATCATCAAATTTATCACAACATATTTCATTATATGGATAAGATCCCAACCATTCTTCTGGAGCTATCGAAGTGAAAGAATAAGTAGAGAACTCCGTAAAAGCTTCGTTTGTCGACTAGGGCCATCATGTAGGAGGGTTAAAAGATAAACATTGAGTCTATTTTAGCTCCTGTTCGGAATTATTATTCAGCCTTGTTTGTGACTGCCCGCACTTATTTAATGTCCAGCAGGTTGCCAATTCCAGTAAATAGTAGCGTATTTTCATACATATGTAGACTTTTGGCAAAATACAAAGGTTTCAAGAGCGGATGACAGAGTATGTTACCCATTTTTCAATTGAACATGCCTGTTAACCGTTGAAGATGTGCCAGTATAGGCGATGATAGGCTGTCAGACGATATATCGTCTCTCTACGTCTTGACGTGATTGATGGATATAATAATCCGTGGCTCCAGACCTACCTGATATATTGTTCAAAACTCCCACCAGATCATGTGCGAGGCTTGAAATGATTGATCTTTTCGGAGAGCGAGCGGCGAAAACTTGAAATCAAGCTGGGTGAGAAATCACTGTATAAAACCAGGCTCTAGAATTTTTAACTTATATATAACAAAGAAATAGCGATATCAATTAATAGTTAGAACAATTAAGATTTTTCTGTAAGCTTGGCGTGCTGGTGTGAACGGGTGTTAAATAATTATACTATAACGCCCCAAGCGCTGATACTGCATGTGCCTAGAACCACATCAAATTTCTCTATTCTGCTCAATTCGAATGGCTCGCGCGGTTGTATGTAGCCGTGATCTTTTAACGCGAGTCGGCACAGGAAATATTGCTGCCTGCGTAAATTAATTACCCCAGACGTTTAGCGATACCCGGAGTCCGGATGGCAACTTTAAGCGTTGTTAGTAGAGATAGGTGGAACAACCTTATATGCCCGGATGGCAATTTTAAGCGTTATTAGTATAGATGAGGTCGAAATGCTAAAAAAACGTATATATAAGCTTCGAGTCAGTAACACAAAACTGTTGTCGGTATACTATTCGGATTTCTAACATCAATTGACATTGGAATTGTCAGAAAACATTTGAACACGAACAATGGCACCCAAAGAACTCAAAATCGGTGTCCTCCTCACCGACCCTGTCCAGCTTCTGGACCTCGCGCCCATAGATCTCTTCAGCATGGGCACTCCAGAATATCTCGAAATCTGCAAAATCCCGCCACCGATAGTATCTCTAGCCAAACCCTGCAAAATATACTATATAGGCAAAAAGGCATCCGCGGCGTCTTTGGAAAATAAAAAGGCACTGCAAGAGGTGACTGCTACTTCCGGTATCTGTCTTACCCATACCACCGCCGACGACGAGGTTTCGCCAGGGAACTTGGATGTCTTGCTCCTTCCGGGGCCGGACCCAAATAATGAACCGGATGACGAAGTCAAAGCATTCCTGCAGGCGCATAATAAGCACAAGACCACCATTTTGGTTATTTGCACTGCTGCTTTCGTGGCTGGGTATAGCGGTATTTATGATAACAGACATGTCACCGGCCCGAGATTCTTGATTCCGGACTTGAGGAAGTTGTTTCCAAAGGCTGAATGGGATGAATCCGTGCGATGGAAACAGGATGGGCATATCTGGACAGCGGGTATGGCATCAAAACGTGCATTCCAAGTTTCGCCCTGCTGATTCATGATAGGTGGCATCACGAACGGAAATGACCTCGTTGCGGCGTATCTCCGAGCAACTTATCCCAGTTCCGTCGCAGAAACAATATGCACCATGGCCGAAGTAGGGGATCGTCCAATGCAGTTTGATGTTGGGTTGAAGCGGAGTATGCTGTATATTGTGTGGCAGGTTTTGAAGGCTGTTCCCTCGTACTTGTTCCGATCCAGGTAGTTCTTTTTGAGCGTTCTTTTTTTCCCATCATAAATTCCACACAAGCCTGCAGATTAATAATATTCATATGGCTGCTCTTTAAACCAGGTCTCGTCTAAATTTTCCTCGTCGACGGCTCAAATGGGAGCAATCTTGCAATGATCTTTAGTATGACCAGTCGTTAACTACTTGGCTGAAAGCTGAAGTTCAGCTAGCTGCCTCAAGTGCTAGATATAATGTTTGAAGGTATTATGCTTAAACTATTGGAGAGTACGACAAGATATGCCGGAAGTTCCCATGTCTTTGTGTCTTTGTTCCACTGCTAGGAACAAAGCCGCAGAGCCGCCATGAACAAACAACGGTATAAAGCCCTTTGTGTAGTTGGAAATTTCCATATCTTCAAAGAGATCTAGTGGAAATTTCTGGACAAAGAACTAGAGCCTAGGCTCTAGTTTTTGTCTATATCTAGGACTATTTTCTTCCTGTCATTAGATTTCTTTTCTCTTTCCTTAGATAGTTGTGGTCCTAGTTCAAACCTTGACCATAGTTCTCCCAATTCTCTTCTTCTTCCTTCCTGCCAAAGCAGCCCGTGACAACGACCTACATCGAGGACCGTTTCCCGTCACGAAGAAGCTCAGCGCCTCGGTATACGAACTAGGGTTGCCAGCCTGGTACAAGATCCATCCCGTTTTCCATGTGAACAAGCTCCTGCCCTACGAGAATAAACCTTATACCACCCAAGCACTCAATAACCAGCCCAAAGATAAGAAATCTAAAGATGTCTACGAAGTTAAGGAAATTCTGGATAGCCGGATACATCATGGACGCCTGGAATACTTAATTTGGTAGGACGGATACGATCGCGAGCAGTCAAATTGGGAACCACGCGACAATTTGGATGCGCCAATACTGGTAGCTGCCTTCCACGACCGATACCCTTTGAAACCGAAGCCTGACAGGCTGTATGGTGTCACCGGAGCTCCACCTTAGAAATGGTTATTATAGAGAGTACCTTATGGACCAGTCGTCCTTCCCAATACACTAGTTAACAACATATACGCCAACCTTATAAGTCTATATCCCGATCTTATTGATTCTGACTGACCCACGCATATACCTTTCGCCTGTGACACGCTATTTATAGAAGACATATGTGCCCTGTGAGTGAACTCTTTCACTTACTTCTAGTCAGGCTAGTAATAGAAATACATAAATTACGATTAATTTTTAATATGATAGGCTGAGACATACCCTCTGTAACGTCAATTTCAAAAGAATACGGCCCAGTTGATCGCCCGTTGGCCCCCAGCCGAGCAGGCCGGAGATTATTAACAGTGCGGGATGATGGATGATGGATGATGACAACTTCTTTACAACACATCCCGCGTGTTTTTATTTAGTACCATCTCTACCGCTCCATACTTGTGATCTACTTATGCCAAGATCATGGTGGTGGGTACAGTACTCCAGCTTCGCTCAGCCTCGTGAAAAAATAGGGAATCATCCAAGAAATTCGCGGCGTGCAGCCGTGCAGCAACACAGAAGTGGCCGATAATAGGCATACTACTCTTGAGGAATTTAGCTGCATCGGTATACAGTCGCCCTCTCGATATCTCCACGTCGCTGCTAATTAATTTGACCTAGAGTGTCTTTATTATTCAAATCTCGGTCATCTAAAGTTTTGTAATAGCGAGAAAATGGCTTCCGATCAAAAGAGCGACACGCCCGGCTTTGGTGGTGGGATCCCCATGCGCAATCCATAGGATACTGGCATTACTGATAATTTTTAGGAAAGAATGGCTCGAGAATCGCCAAGTCACCTACCGCCAAGAAGAATGAGGGGTCGTCTGGTGTGTTTCGCCATCTTCTCCAACAAATACCACACTAGATGCTAACTGGGCCCAGGAAGTCTCACGGGTATACGTCTTTTCTTAGCTTATTGTTTTGTCTGTCAAGTTTTTAGTATTTACCGTGCGTACGAGATATACCAAACTTTTGACACATGGGATGGTTTGAATCGTAAAGAAAAAGTGTCACTAGCTTGGGGGGTCATTTCTGCTTTTGCTATGGTATCTTTTACGGCTGCTTATGGGGTCTTGGAACGCAAGAGGAGAGAGGGAAGGGAAAAGGATAAGGATTGACTTTTCTATAATAGCTATGGTGCTTAGCTATTCTAGTTTCGACGCTATATATCAATTGATGTAACCGTTACCCATCAAAAATAACATCGAATACGAAATTTTCTAGCAAGACTATCTATTTATTTGATTCAACACAGAGCTAAATCGTCATTTTCAGTTCTTGCAGAGTTTTATCAAGCATCTCCAGATATTTAGATCCTAGCCTTGGATAGACAAAACGAGCAGCTTGCTGCGCATACTCGTTTAAAAACCATTTCAGGTATTGCGAGTGTATCCCAAGACACCAGTACATGTAAAGCAATAATGCCACTGAATCATTCTGCTGCAGCTTTGACAAATACCTAGAAGACACAGAAGCAGGCCACCAAGAAAGCTGAAGCTACCCCTTTGGGTGGGTCCCCAACCCTTCAATCCAGAATCGCAAGTGATTTGCCGCAGTCTCGTTGTCTGCATCTAGTGGCATAGAGCTTATTTCGTTCAGTTGGCCGGTAATTACTTTGACCGTGTGATCCATCTGCATGCTCCTAGTGTCTGTCCTTTGATGGAGTAAAACCGAGACGGAACTTTTTTTGTTCACTAGTGGCACAAGAGATTCAGAGAGATAAGAAGCTCCACGTAGGGCACTGATCGTATCCATCGGGTCAAAAAGACTCGACACGAGTCCAAGTCGGCTGGGGGCACATGAGCATTTAAACTGAATCATGCTGACGATGAGCACAAAGGCAAATATTGCCACACAATTGTCCGTATTGATTTCACCAACCATCAGCCGAAACTGACAAGAAGCGGTAATAAAGTGTTTCCGACTAAGGGAAAGAGCCGAATCATAGTTGGTCTGGGTTTCGGCTATATGCAGCGCAGAGAGAGCGAAGACTCCATGGAGAAGAAATGGCATATTTTCAGCCAGTCGAGGGACTTCCTTGGTCCAGAACCACGCTTTGGATTTGTCTAGGGCTAGGGAATTGGATGTAACGCCTGCAAAGTAACTTAACAGCCCGAGGTCGTTCCACCTCGATGAGCATGCAACAGACGTCTTAAGGGTAGGCCGCGAGGTGGCGCCCACAAAGCTCCATACCAAATCACAGTCCTCACCGCGACGTCGACAGTGATTGCATTGGGGACCTTGCATGTTGCACTATAAATGGATATGAGATCGATAATTTTGTTCTCTATATGGAATGTTTATGGCCTACCTTGACTCGACGCTGCCTGCAGCGTCCACAGCCATTACGAGACTTGAAGTGGAATGACCGCGACATAATATAGGCAATTATATTGTGATAGAATTGGCTCACTTTGCCACACAGCGAGATATCCCCCTCTTGTTCATGTTCTCTGCAGTACGGGGTTGTCTATTATTTCTGCAAGATTAATCGAGATCAACTGGGGTAATTCCATGAAAGTGGGTCCGCTAATGCACGATTCGTAAGCTAGTCCATTTGCAGTAATGGACGCGACCCACCCACGGAGAGGCTAATCTCAACCTTCTTCGTTCTCTACCTTTCTCTCTCTCTACTTTATGGAATTATACTCGTGATGGTGTCCCGCTGTCCAAGGTTTAAGCATGCGGGACCCACGGGAAATCTTGCGGGACTGGTGGATCATCGTCTAGATGTCCGTTCCAGTGGTCACGACGGAATTCAACTATCCGATATACCGACATCGACCTGGATGATGAGCGTGGACAGTGGGTGATATCATGGTCTGGGTCAAACTGAAAGGAATTTCCGGGGGCTCTGGGGTATCAGTTGGTTGATGTCTGGGGTAAAGATGTTCATCCTAAAGGAGGAGCATAAAAACTGAGGCAGTCCCCGCGACAAACCAGAACATATACAGCAATTGTTAGACCATTTATCACCAAATATAGTACTATCAAACATGCTATCTCAATATCCTTTACATATTCTTGGAATACTCTCAAGCGCTCTTGCTTGTTTCCACGGTGGTGCGTCATCCTATGACCTCACTAGAAGAAGCAACGCGACTATTCCTCCATTGACAAAGATTGTGATTGAAAATGTCAGAGTCTTTGACGGCTTCAAACTTGAACCGCCGAGGAACGTCATCATCGACCATGGATTCATCTCAGATGACCCCTCTGGCATAGACGAATTAGTACAAGGAAATGGCCGAGTTCTCATTCCAGGGCTGATAGACAGCCATCTGCATGCCACCACCGTGTCAGCTCTTGAGGAATTGAGCAGCTACGGTGTAACCACTGCATTCAATATGAATTGTGTCAACTACCTCCTCTGCAATATTCTCCGAAACCAGCCCGGTCTTACTTCGGCATTCTATGCAAGTATTCCTGCAGTTGCACCTGGCTCCAACCACGAAAGGCTTCTTCATCTTCCCGATTCATTGCTTGTCAATTCGTCTTCACAAGCTCCAGAACTTGTGTCATGGGCCTTTGGAGTTGGAAACAACTCGGACTACTATAAAACAATAAGCGAGCCGAATGGAGTTGACCAGGAGATTCAGAACGCACTAGTCGAGGCAACTCATCAGAGGGGGAAGAAAGTGATGACCCATGGAAGCTTTCTCTATACTTCACAATGGCAGTACAATCCGGCGCAGATGGATTGCAACACACAGCGGCAGATGGATTGCTGCCGGAGAGCATTTTCCAGCAGATTCGCGCACAGGGCCAGTACGTGACACCGACATTGAACATATTCTACCAGAGTCTGAAGAACGTCTCGACCATCGAGTTCTTAACCGGCCAGCCAACTACCAACCAAACTGTTGACCAAACTGTTGGAAATAGCACAATGAATACGGCTGCGATGTACAAGGCAGGAGTTCCCCTTCTGGCTGGCACTGATGCGGTCGGCGTGATACCGCCAATCGATACGCCTTTTGGCCTGACTCTGCACTGGGAATTGGAACACCTCGTGAACATTGGAATGACTCCAGCTGAGGCGTTGCGCGCTGCAACTGTTGAGCCGGCGTTCTGGCACGGCCATGAAGACTGTGGAGCTATCCTGCCTGGCAAGCGAGCTGATTTGGTGCTGCTAAATAGTAATCCGCTGGAAAATATCACAAACACTAGGGATATTGCAAAGGTTTGGATTGGAGGAATTGAGTACAAGGGTGTTGCTAGTATGTCTTAGGTTTTTATGAATTGATTTGACGTGGGGAACTTATCAAGTTGGAGATAACCTATTGTAATTTATCCAAATTCGTTTTGCAGCTCTGATTCCCGTAAGAACAGATATTGCAATGAGGCCGAAAGACAGTCATGACGAACGTCTTTGTAAATGTCGAAGATCATCCAAAACCTCTGCCACATCCTCATACTGCATTTTCCAGCATTTCTGAATTACAGACCCGAGTAACAACTGGCTAGTTTCAGGATATTGCCCCGCTGCATAAAGATCTTCCACAACATGATCCTCTTTATCATGGTAGGGTTTTCGAGAAGTCGCAATCTCGTAAAAGATGGACGCCATTGCAAATATTTCGTCCTTCACCGATGGATGGTGTTGCCAAAGTCAAGGGTACTGAGCACGAGCACTTGCACAGACATATGCATCCTCCCCATCGATTGATGATCCCGCAAAATCGGCGAATTTCAGGTTGTCAGTTCTATCTAATAACAGGTTTTGCGACCCAATATCTGCTTGAAGAACATTCCGACTATGAATATACTGTAGACCTTCTGCCATCTGAATGGACCATTTCAACATATGTTCAGTTGACGCGACTTTGTTGTTTTCTCCGAGAGATTGTAGACGTAGGCAAAGCGGTTCCTTCATTTGCTCCATTACAATTCCACTTTGTGGCAATAGAGCGATAACTTTCACGATTCGAGGATGCTGAGCGAGTCTCTCGTATATCCGACGTTCAATATCATGGTTCCGATCTTCTTCCGGACCCCCATAAGGCCACTTGATGACTTCACCATCGCGATACTTCGAGATATTGCCAGAAGTGCCTCTTGCCACCCGTGGAAGTTTTGCAAGCTTGCTATATGACAGGACGATCTCGGTGGACTCGACAGCTAAATTTCAAGACTCCAAGAAGTGGCTGGCTGTTAGAACTGAACAAAAAGGCGATATGTACAGTCCATACCTTTGTCCACAGCACCCGGCGAATCGACTACGGCTGGCATAGTAAGAAGCATGAGAGCCCCGTCTTGTTGAATAGTAATTCAAGGGGGTTGCTGTGAAATGAACCACATGATTGTATTACACCGGATACATCACGTGATATTACTGTTGTTCAATGTTTCCAAGGTCCAGATCAACCGTTAAAGGAACGATATATTGATGTGCACCGAGCAGGAGCATAATTTCACAAAAGTACCAAGTATATCAACTTTTAACCACCTCTTAGCAGTATTCCCTGCGTGTTATCACTATAAACGAAAACGCCAACCGCCATGCAATCATTAAAAAGGGTATAAAGACTTCAGCAAGATAATCAAGCCTTGCCTTTTTTCTTTTCCTTTTTCTTCTTGGCTTCACCTCCCCCAGACGGCTCTCCCATTCCCATCATACCGGGGGGCATGCCCGGAAGACCAGCAGGCATTCCCGGCATGCCTGGCATGCCGCCCATCTTCTCCATCTCTGCCATCGCTTCCTTGAACGGGTTGTCGCTGATACCACCTCCTGAATAGGCAGGCGAGTGAATGGGCAAGATCTTTCCGATTTTCCACCCTCGCGGGGCTGCTGGTGGATCGGGCAGTTTGTCGGGCATCGGGAGACCGTGGATTCGAAGTCTGTACGGCGATTTTTCGGTTGTTGGGTGAGCTTGTAAGAATTGTGCAACGAGAATTTGGAGGTGATGCTCTGGTTTAGTATCAACGTGTTAGTTTTTGGTCTGTGACCAAACAAAATATAAAACGGTCCCACTCACTGTTCTTGACTCGCTCATTGAGCAATTCACCATCCTCATCTTTCAGCTGGACGCGCACTCGACCGGGATTCGCCCAGTCCTTGGGATGCAGCTTCTCAGGCTCAAAGCCAACCCGCAAGCCGAGCTGTTGGCATGCGTCGAGGACGTCTCTCGCCAGCGGGTTCTCCACGGCCAGCTTGCTGGACACCTGTCGCCCTTCGGCCCGCGACCGGGTCTTATCAAAATAGACTGCGTATAGACCGTGGAAGTGTTTTGGAACGTCTTGCGGCGCCTGGGGCGGGGGTCTCGAGGCCATGCTCGGCGGCGGGTGCATGATGGACGGCGAGATGATGTGGTCGCCCGGGTCGTCCGAGGGAGCGACCTCCTCGGGGTCGGAGTCGGACACTTCTTCAACCTGGGCCTGGCGCGACATGTCGATTGCGTTTGTTGTTGTTTGTTTCAGTAGAAACCAGGTGTGGTGGATGGTGATTACGCCCGGATCAATTGATGTCGCCAGTTGTGCGGGAGGAAAATTAGTGGGTCCGAGAGCGGCAGACTCTCCGTCAGTCAACTACAACTACTCCTACTTCTACTCCTACGACAATATCTACTGCTACTAATAACAGTGTTGTATACCTGTGACATCTCCAACGACCGCATGTTATTTGGGGCTATTTTATAAAATTTCAATAGTATTCACCTGTCCTGGGTTCAAGCCATAACATTCCCCCCAACATTACCCGCCCTTTACCCCTCAAATGCTATCTGTCAATGTGATCAGACACCCTCGGATCAAGATAAACCCAATAACAGACAAGAGCCACAGCAAAAAAGCCCCGAATATGACTCACTTGCGCCTATCGGTGGCAGCCGCCAATCTGGCGCTCGGCATCTCGCTCTCGGCATGCCGAGCGTGCATTAGGCTGGCCACAGTTGCCCCAATAGGCAATGCGCTCAGATGGCCATGCGTGGGCATAAACTATAAAGGCGCTGCTGACCCTGCTCTATTCAGAATCAATTGATGTTTCTTTGGTTCAACATCTCATAGATTTCTATGATCCTTTGGATTAAGACCATCATTGATTGATTTGTCCACCACAAAATATCCAAGTAAAAATGGCATCAAGCTCTGCTGCGCTGCATCGCCACCTTCACCATGTGCCTTTCATGGCAGCCTCTGGCCAAGGAAGCTACATTACACTGGAAGATGGCCGTCGTATTCTCGATGCCACCGGGGGCGCTGCTGTCTCTTGTCTGGGACATGGCAATGAAGAAGTAAAAGAGGCCATGATCCAGCAAATCAACCAATTGTCATACTGCCATACCGCATTCTTCTCAATAAAGCCATTTGAGGAGCTGGCTGAGTTTCTGAAAGATTCTACAGGTGGCCGTATGAGCAAGGTGTATATCGTCGGGTCCGGTTTGTGTATCAATTTTGTGTTGTAGAATGTATTTAACACTGACGGGCATTTTAGGCTCCGAGGCAATGGAGGCAGCAATGAAGCTATCTAGGCAATATTATCTAGAACTTACCATTCCTCAGCCCAAGCGCACAAAATTCATCGCGCGCAAGCAGTCATATCACGGTATCACCCTCGGCGCTTTGTCCATGGGCGGTCACACCTTTCGACGCGAACCCTTTGAACCCATTCTCCTGCCAAACGTCTCTCACATTTCCTCCTGCAATGCCTACCGTGGCCGCGGGGATGGTGAATCAGATGCGGAGTATGTGAATCGTCTAGCAGATGAGCTAGATGCTGAGTTTCAGCGCCTTGGCCCAGACACTGTCTGTGCCTTTGTGGCTGAACCTGTTGTCGGTGCTGTACGTTTGACTTCACCCGTCGATTTCTTTTCGTAGATTGTATTAATTCGCATAACCTTTAGGCAATGGGATGTGTACCGTCCGTTCCCGGCTATTTCAAAGCCATGAAATACGTCTGCGACAAGTACGGCGCCCTCTTCATCCTCGACGAAGTCATGTCTGGCATGGGCCGTTGCGGAACCTTGCATGCATGGGAAGAAGAAGACGTCGTCCCGGACATGCAGACAATTGGCAAGGGTCTCGGCGGTGGCTACGCGCCCGTTGCTGGTCTGCTCATAGGCGAAAGAGTGGTCGATGCTTTGGATAAGGGCACTGGTAGCTTTCGGCATGGACATACTTACCAGGGCCATCCAGTGTCTTCGGCTGCTGCTTTGGCTGTGCAGAGAGTTATACAGAAATACAACCTGCTTGATAATGTTAAAGCTATGGGTGATCTGCTGCAGACCGAGTTGGAGCGACGATTATTGAACCATCCTCACGTGGGAAATATTCGTGGCAAGGGGTTGTTTTGGGGTGTACGTACCTTGCCTTTTCCCCCATCTTTTTTCAATCCAACTGATTCATTTTAAAAGATTGAATTCGTCAAAGACAAGGCTACAAAAGAGCCGTTTGACCAGAAACTAGGCCTTGCATTTCGAATTCAAGACAAGGGCTTGACACCTGAATATAGCATTTCGATCTACGGAGGGCAGGGCACAGCTGATGGAGTCCAAGGCGACCACGTCTTGCTCGCACCACCTTATAACACTACGAAAGAAGAGATTATGTTGATTGCAGAACTCGTGCAAAGACTTGTAGAAGATACTTTTGCTGACATTGATAATTCGGCGTGATGACTGGATCGTAAGGCTATCTACCAAACAACATCGACCTTTTCCAGTATTCAGCCTTCTAGTTAAAGAAACGATTATTGCGATGGACAATGATGTTTATATTGAGAACCGAGCAAATGAATTCGGATATTCGGTGTCCTAATTAGTGAAGTTGAACCTCCTATGATGCCTCTAAACACATTATAGTTTTGAATTCTCAACCTTCCTCAGCCCCTGTCCAGATGAACTTTGCAATCTTGTCTCTCGCCGCTCTCATCTTCTTCAATACTTCCTCATTGGAAAAGCTAACTAGTTCCT
Organism: Talaromyces sp. P118-02; assembly: GCA_037040535.1. Taxonomy (NCBI): domain Eukaryota; kingdom Fungi; phylum Ascomycota; class Eurotiomycetes; order Eurotiales; family Trichocomaceae; genus Talaromyces; species Talaromyces sp. P118-02. Next base: position 41,812 of record JAXQGY010000670.1, read on the forward strand.
CAAAACTTTTCTTTTCCATATCAAGGTTACCAAGTTTAACATACCAAACCTCTGACTTCTGCTCACTGGCGTCCAGAGTACCAAGAATCAAAATTTGCATTGAACCGAGATTTGCATTGAGCCGGTGCGCACCCAAAGCGAGAGCGGCGGGTGCGCACAGTGGCACGATTACTATTTAATAGAAATGACTGAGCTGAAACAAAGACTTTTTCTGTATTCATAAATACGCGTAGTTACACTGCGATTTACTTCTTAGGGCAACCAACTCCACCTCCTCCGCTGTGTCTCTTCTCCACTGCAAACAAGTCTCTCTCTCTCTTTTTATACATCATATTCAACAGAGCGTTCTTGTTACGTACTCTCTTATGGTAATTCAGACTCTCGAGGATTGCAATTTATACGAGCCTAAATACATGCAATGGCTTAATATAGATAAAAAATTCTCGCAACGAACGAAACTTGCAAACATTACATACATACAGCAACATCACTAAACAGAGAGATTTTTTTTTACTAGTACTATCGATGTCGTTTTCTTCTTTTTTTTTTTGGTTTCCTTCACGAGCACTCTGTACAAGAAACAATTCATTTGCATCTGCCACCGAAATTCTTGAAATAATAGTACATATTGATAAATTAAAGCCCCATTCATATCCGATCCCTGCAATGCATGTTTGTTTCATGTATATCAAAACACCCCCAAAGCAAACTGTTTACGCCTCAATCATAGCCAATTTCTTATCCATCAGCTTATCTTGGTCGTACGCGATGCCGTTCGCATGTGCGTGGTGGCCACTCCTGCTCCTGACCTCTTCAGTCCACATGCTCGCGACTGTCTCCACGGCTCGCTCCAGCACAACGCGGATGCGATCTCGCAGTACTGCACTGGCGCATTCGACCTCGAGGTCTTCTAGGTATACGCGCGCAACATGGCTGTCAACCTTGATTTCGACGCCGGGGAAGGGAATTCCGAGTGCGTGTAGACGCGCAAGCTCGGCGGCTTCGGCTTCGGCGAGCTCGTCTGCAGATAAAGGCTCTTCCTCTGCGGCGGCGGCTGGCTCTGTAGTAGAGCCATTTGAAGCAGCCTGGGAGCTTACCCGTGGGCGTTCAATGGGCGTGATGGTCTCGCCGAACTGGGCTTCAAGAATCATAAGAAGTTGGGCGAAGCGTTCGTGGGGGTTGAAATTCCTATGTGTCGATTCGACCGGGCTGTGATCGTGGCTGTGATCGTGGTGGTGATGTTTGCATGATTCTTCCGTCCAGTCAGTATCTTTAAATTATTCAGAGGGGGGTCGAATAAAACTCACGTTTCACTGACGCAGGGCTGCTCTCCACCGTCAAGAGCACTGCCATGACTGCATCGGCAACCCCGTCATTCATCATGTTACCCTCCCATTCCAGTTCAACTTCGCGGGTACGAGCCATGTATCTGACAACCACACTGCCCATAACCAAATATGCCTCATTTTCGGCATACTCGATCTCTTCGTCTGCTTCTTCTACTAACTTGCCATTCGTTCCGTTCTCTTTCCTAGACTCTTTCCCGCCACTAGAGCCAAACTGTTCGATGGCGCCAAACGAGCTTTCCAGAGCCCATTTGATCAAATCCATGGTGGCAGAATTCAAAGTAAGGTGTTGTCTGCAAGTAATGGTCGTCGTCGTGAGGCCGGCGTATTCTCGTAAATCAGCTGGTGCCATTAAAGACAGATCGAAGCCGTTTTGTACGAGGACACCAGCCATGAGCTCGCCATCATCCAGGTCTGTTGGCTGAGTTTCCTCGGCAAGCTTGCCGACAACCTTGGCGATCTTATCTTTCTTGAAAGGAATGCGAATCTCGTCGCAGTTGGCCGGCGTGTAGACCTTGACCTTGACGGTCTTTTCGGCGTTCAAACTGAGTAGTTTTGACTTTAAGCGCATCATCTGATGCTTCTCTCCGTGGACGAGAATCTAGATTGCCAGTCAGTCTTTGTTGTCCGATTTGGATTTAACAGTACATACCACGACAGGTGCCCCGACTTCCTCGATAAAGTTCCTATTCTCCACACCATCCACATGGGCAGCAAAACTGACTTCGTCAATAGTGCAGCGCCGAGGAATCATTACTTTTTGGTCTTCGTCGGGATTTGCACGGCTGCCGGGGCCGCCTGAGACCTTGGACATTGTAGCTGGAATTTGCTCCGGCTCGTTGAGCAATTGCTTAGCCATTGTTCCCTCAACACTGTATCCAGTCATAACTACGCCGTTCCGTTCACTTGGAGCCCACCGTTCTAGGAGCTCTCGACTAGTACCGGTTTGAAGCATACCGGGCGAAGCGAGTATCACACAGCCGCCCACATCGTCGAATCGTTCCAGGCTTCTCAAGCTTCGCACAAACTTAAAGTCCCAAGGACCTGCACTGACGTTCTTGCTACCGCTAGCCTCGGCTTCGGCCATTCTTTGGCGGAAAAGCCGCTTGATGTTGTCATTCATGGCTCCGATATAGGTCTGATAAACAACCATGCAACGGCGAGCCATGTTACCAATATAGTATATGGGTGCCTTTTGGTATTCGGGATGCCGCTCCCAGTATTCATCCAGAATTAACAGAAGTTCCTGGGCTCGTCCCAAGGCGAAAACCGGCATCAAAACCCGGCCACCACGGTTAAGAACTCCGGTGATGGACTTCATCAGAGCGGCTTCTCGCTCTAACCGAGGGGGGTTTGATGAAATACCAAAAGTTGATTCGGTAATCAGAACATCAATCTTAACTCCTCTTGGAACCTCGGCAGGAATCAAATGTCGATCCTCCTCTCTAGAATAGTCACCCGTAAAGAGAATATTCAGCCCGGCGATGGAAACAAGGAACATGGCCGCCCCCAGAACGTGGCCCGCGGGATAGGGAGTGATTCGGATGCTATTAATAGTATGCGTTGTATAAAAGTCGACGGTTTCAATAAGAGGAAGGGTGGAGAGGTGGTCGTGTTCGGTGTAAAGGGTTGTCCGCTGGTCAGACGAGGATGCAGTGTTGCTAACTCGGACATTATCTTGGATCAGCCATTTATAGATGGCCTTGGTAGCGTGTGTTGTCAAAACTCGACCTTTGAAATTGGTCTTGCTGAGCACGTATGGGAGAGCAGACGAGTGGTCGACGTGGAAACTGCAAAGGGTAAGTCAAGTTAGCTTGTATTGAAATCTGGGCCGATACACGCGACAGATGCTGCGCATGAGAATTTCTCTGGTTGAGATATACAAAATGTACGAATCTGGAAGTCGGAGCAAGGCTCATATAAAATGCATTCATTTCTGATATACACCAAGCAGACATGCGCGTGGTTGCGCCACCAAGAGAAATGGATACAATCAATCGCAGATCCCCTTGCTCGAAAACAGATGGGATTTTTGCTTGTCCAAAATAAAAAACAAGAAGAAAAGTCCAATAAACACGGGGCGAGTGGCGGGGAGGGTGCAACAAGACGTACTGGCTGAGAAGAAGTATATCGACCGTACTCAAATCGAATTCATCAAAAAAGGGCAGAGCTGCGAAACCGTCTTTTGCAGGGTGCATACCAGCATCCAGCTACAATAGTGGATTTATAGTCAGCGACAAAGAACAGTTGCATAGAGACCTCCAAGCTTACCATCACGGTCTTTCCCTTGTACTGAATGATGTGACATGAACGTCCGACCTCATTGCCACCACCTAAACAATAGAAGGCCAGCTCGTCTGACGGGTCAACGGGCTCGTCGTCCACCGTCGCCGCCATGGCAGACGCTTTGCGTTTTGCAGCCATCGTGCTCGTGTTTTCTGCGTGTCGACAAGCCTAGATAGTTGTGCCACAAGGATCGATTGGGATGGGGACGTCAACAAGACAGGAACGGCTAGACAGCCATCATATGCCCGTAAACAGATGGCTGCGCCTAGCCCACGAGAATGCAGCGTACAACAGGCAGACGAAGCGATTGAGACGCGCAGCTTGTCGGTCTCGTTTCGTGCTTTGTCTGCGCGGCTCGCCCGAGACGCCCGGCGGATATGTCACGTGATCGCCACCGCGAACGCGCTTGGCGCCGATCGGCCTGAGTCGCTCGCAGCTTCCCGTTTCCCACCCCAGTTGAAAGAAAGAACAGCACCAGAACTCTTCCATCTGCGCCGCCGCTCCTTTGTTGTCTGTGTGCTGTCGACTGCCACTGTGCCCTGTTCCTAATGCCTGCGAATCGACAGTGAGCCGCCTTGAGATGATTACGCCTCATCTAACACTCAGGCCCAGAGCACTTGGCTCTGAATCAAATACTGGTCGCTGAGGCTTCGTCGACCACCTCACCGTTTGCCTCACCGTTTGCCGCTTTCCAAGGCCCCTCCATCTTCTGACCAGCAAGATGGCGCAAACTCAGCCTCAAAACCCCCCTCCATACCCCTCACAGTCCTTTTCGCCGCCCGTGTCGACACCCTCTCCAAGCGCCGCATCGCCTGCCAACACTGGAGGCATTCCTCCTCCAAATAAACGACAGCGCCTCTCTCCTCTCCCACAGGCGCAATCTCCTTATGAATCGCCTGTTTTTGGCACCCTGCAGCTGCCTCAAAATCCGTCTCCGGTCATGAATGGAGCCAATATGAACGGCGTTTCGACTCCTGGCCGAGCGCCGGTTGTCGCATCCCCTGTGCCAGTGGCGCCGGCGCCTCCAGGCTCGATGGGCCCGCCATCTCGACCAGCAGAGAAGCCTACAGATGCCGCCGATCTCACAGACGTTTTGGCACAATCTGGAATCGATGTGAAGGAAGAAGAGGCATACCTCACGCAGAGCTATTCGGCACCTCAGGTAGTTCCACGGCCACAACCCCCCGGGCTGAATACTTCTTTTACGTCGACACCATCTACTCCTGGGACAGCATCAGCCGGAAACAGTTTTGATTTATCTCAGGGACGACTCCCAGCCACGCAAGAGCAACAAGTTTATCCTCCGTACTCCGACAACGCACCTTACAACCAGCCGACGTACGAAGAAACTCGAGCGGCCCGAAGAGCTCAGTTCCATCTACAGGAGCCTTTTCTTTTCACCAAGGTGCTTGAACAAAAAATGCAGACGCGTGTTTACGAGCTGGGCGTGCGTCTTCCTACTGATGGCCTTTATCACCCAATGCCTGGTTCTCGACAGCCGATCGAAGTCACGGGCCCGGATGGATCCTCAAGTGTGCGGCGAGGCCAAACCATAATCAACCAAGAGGGTGCCCCCCTCGTGGATATAATGTCACTCATGTCGCTGTGTTGTGAAGAGCGGTTGAGAGGAATAGTGGAATACTCGGCGAGTTTATCAAAAAGCCGGCGCGCCCATTCTCATGGTGTCGTTCCACTAGAGTGGAAGGACCTGGCTGCACCAGCTCCCAGTTCCCCGGCTGCCGAGGGCGCATCAAAGCGTAAAGTCCCCTGGCGTATAGTTTGTTACTAAGTTCTATAGCTCACGATTTATTAGGTCCGCGTGCTTCAGATGACGGCCCTGTTACGAACCCGTTGGCTGACAAGTATTTTACCTTGTCCTCTAAAGACCTCTCAAGTGAAGAAGTCCGTATAGCTAAGCGGGCCAAACGAAGCGCTGATGCCATCATCAATGAAACCAGCGGCAGCCGAGCGCCTTCTTTAGACTTAGGCTCTAGTGCAGCGACTCCTACGCCCCAGACGCCGATTGATAAAAAGGGAATGACCAAGAAAGAGGCGAAGAAGCAAATGGATGCCCGGGCGACCGAGGCTCAGCAACACCAGCAGTCAGTGGAGACGGCTCGAAAAGCGCTGTCTAGCACGCTATTTGGCGGCTCGAAGAAACGACAATACTCTTGGCTCAATAAAGGCTCTTCTGCAAGCGCGGTCTCGTCGCCTCGGCCGCATTCCCCTGCAGTTGGAGCTGTCGGAGCCGACAAGACGGAGAAGTCGCGCAGTGACAGCGTTGCAACCCCAACCGTAGCCCGGTTGGGCAGTTGGCGAGAAGACAAAGCGGCGGGCATCCAGGTTCGAGACATTTTGTTTGTGCTGGAACAAGACGGGAGGGGATCGAGACACGTCCAAAAAGCGTACAGCCGGGACTTGAAGGAGGAGCGGCTAGAGTAAGAACAAAGCACTTGGGGTTTTCAAACGTTACTCTTTTTATTTTGTATCACCATGATGACATTTCTTCCATAATTTTTTTCACCTTTTCACTTTTTTTATTTGTTTCTCGCTGCGAGCATTTATATCGGGGGCATTGTCTTTTTTTTGTGGCGCTACAATTTATCGGCAGGGTCAGCGCGAGGCATTGGAAATCCTGCTCGCGGGCTTCTTCTACACTAATTGAAACAAAAATACTGAATATAAACAAGAATATGAATATAGACATGGATACTGTAAAGGGGCTGTCAGAGGCTTCAATTTGATGTATTAGGACGTAGGCTTGGTGGGGGGGGGGGGGGCGATCGGCCAGGACATGCATGGAGTAGTACGCTGTTAGTTTAATCATGCGAAGCAGAAGCGCAGCAGGTGACGTCGCCACTCGAAAATCCTTGCGTTGCCAGTTGACAGACAGCGTCTGGGGGTCAGGATCCAGGAATGGGAGTTGAGACGAAAGCAGTTGGGTGGAGATGGCGTGGTGATACAATCTCAACAAACGGTCGCAGTCAGCATGTCATAAACAACTAATAAAGCCCCGTTTGTGTCAAGACTTAAAAGTTAGCAGCAGCGAGAGCATCCAAATTCGGCGGGAAAAGAATCGCCGGAGGGCTCCAGCAATGAATTAACTAGTACTAGTTTATAATGCATAATTCACAACAATAACAATCGTTGAACAGTACACATGCACAGTTGCTACGTGGGCGTAGACGTTGTCCTGCGAGGCGAAGCCCGGAGAAACAAATCTTGTCCACGCAGTCAGCAAGCAGCCATAACCGTCCATTCCTGGCTTAATTAATGCATCTCACCTCACTCGCAGCAACGACTAATCAAATACGACCTCAGCAACCATCCCTAAGTCTAAGTGGCCGTGCTTGCCATTCCCGTGACGGCAACTATCGTTGTTCCGGCCGGCGCTCTTGCCTCAACGCTCGTCGACCGTCCAACAGCCTCACCTTTGTCCCCTTCTCCCACGCCATCCCCCATCGTTTGCCGTGCTGAGATCCTCCGATGGCCTGCCCTCGTCCATCTCTGCTCTGAAATCCAGTCGTCTCCGGCGCTGTCTGTCCTGCGACCCCGTCAATCGCCCGCCGTCTGGTTGTCCGACCGACCACGCCTCGAGTCGTCATTTCCGGCTCTTCCCACGGCGCCGAAAAACACCACTTTTTTCTCATTCTTCCCCTCCAGGCAGACGGGCTACGCCTGTCCATCCTCTCGTCATCTCCAGCATCGCAAACACGTGGATAAAGCCTCAATTCTGCTCCCCTCCGCTGCAGCATCGACCCATCGTCCATCCCTTCGCGGCTTTGCCGTGTGCCACCAGCCCAGACAGAGAACGGCGTCCAGCCCGGCGCTCGCGTCCATTCCACCATGTCGACCCCTTCGACGGCCACTGCAACGCACCCGTCTCACCATCCACACTATGGCTATTCGCACCACCAAGTCGCATACCAGACCAACAGCACGTATCCTGCGGGCTCGTCGGCGCCTTCTCGTCTAGCGAATAACTACACTTATTCCGCCAGCACCCCTACAGCCGCAACCGCACAGTCTCACCCTCTGCCCTCCGCCACCGCCAAGCCAAGCTCGTCGTCCAGCAACGTGCCCCCGTACGTCAATAACAATTCCAACGGCACCCCCATGTCGTCTGGCGGCTCGTCTCGTCGGAAAAAGCCGAATTGGCAGGAGTTTTATAAAAACGGCCTGCCGAAGGAGGTCATCGTCATCGACGACACCCCTCCCCCGGACCAGACCACTGCCTCTCGCGCCGCCATCTCTACTGGCGTCAATGCCCTTCAGCCAGCAGGGAAAAAGAGGCGAACCGGCGTGGAGACGGCGTACGACTTGAGTTATCACGATCGCCCTTCGTATTCGATGAACCCGCAACAGTACGGGGACCACCATTCTTCTGTCGGCTCTCTCTCGACCGATCGCACCACCTCCCTTCACACAACTGCCCCAACATCGCTAGGGTCGGCCGGCAGTGTCGGCACTAGCAATGGCGTCTATTTCGAAGATGCCAACATTGGCCAGAAGCGGAAGCGCAATACCCGAACCTCGACCCGGCAGGAGGCCAAGCGTCGAGAACTCGAGACTGTGGGAGACGCCTTTCTCAGTTATGTTCCGCCGCCGCAGCCCCCAATCAAGGCAAAAGATGTGCCTGTCCCGGTTATTCGTGATGTAAGTTTTGTAACTATTGTATCATCAGGCTGTACATTACTAATTATCTCTCGTGTAGTATTCGTATACGAGACACGAAAAGGTGGACGACGATGATGGACACTATATAGTCAACAACGACACACCTCTTACTGATCGATGTAAGTCACCTCTTCAACGTTTTCCAACACCCTCTAACCCAACTTAGACTCCATCGTCCGGTTACTGGGTCAAGGGACATTCGGTAAAGTAGTGGAGGCATACGACAAGCAACGCAAAGTGCGATGTGCTGTCAAGATCATTCGGTCGGTGCAAAAGTACCGCGATGCCTCCAAGATTGAATTGCGGGTGCTGTCCACCCTCGCTTCAAATGACAAAACGAACAGAAACAAGTGTATTCACCTGCGGGATTGTTTTGATTTCCGCAATCATATCTGCATTGTCACAGACCTACTTGGCCAAAGTGTCTTTGACTTTCTCAAAAGCAACTCGTTTGTGCCGTTTCCAAGCAGTCAGATTCAAAATTTCGCTAGGCAGCTTTTTACGAGTGTAGCATGTGAGTTGCATTATTACGCTTTTATGGACGATACTGATTATTGCAGTCCTCCACGACCTCAACCTCATCCACACCGACCTCAAGCCAGAGAACATTCTTTTGGTTAACAACAACTACCAGACCTTCACCTACAACCGCACTATCCCCTCATCCTCGCACACCTCAGCACGAAACGCTCGTCATCGTCGAGTCTTGCTTGACAGTGAAATCCGGCTAATTGATTTTGGCTCGGCCACATTTGATGACGAGTACCACTCGTCTGTAGTGTCGACTCGGCATTACCGGGCGCCTGAGATCATCCTGAACTTGGGGTGGAGTTTCCCATGTGACATCTGGAGTATCGGCTGCATCCTCGTCGAGTTCTTCACGGGGGATGCATTGTTCCAGACGCACGATAACCTTGAGCATCTGGCAATGATGGAAAGTGTCATTGGCAGCCGAATTGACCCGAAGCTAGTCAGACAGGTGGTCCAGGGTCGCTCAAACAGTCAGAACCAGGCTGCAAAGTACGTTTTACTAAATACATGAGTGGTCTGCATTTGCTAATTCTGTGCAGATATTTCAATCGAACAAAACTCGACTATCCAAACGGAGAGACGACACGGGCGTCTCGTAAATACGTCAAGGCAATGAAACAATTACATGTACGTATATTTCCCACGATATCATCTGACACGACTGACATGAGCAGGAATTTATAATCCCCGGAACCCCGTTCAACAAACTCTTTCTCGATCTTCTTCAGAAAATCTTTGTCTATGACCCCAAGCAGCGGTTGACAGCCAAGCAGGCGCTCAAGCATCCGTGGTTCAAAGAGAGTACAGTCGATGATGGGACTGAGGCTGTACGGCTTGCCAATCTCCATAGTCGTTCGCATTCGCGAAACTGAACCTATACTAGATGAAACACCGTCGGTAGCACGTCAACATATAGGTTGACTCGCTGATCGTATCCACGAATCGACGATGTCTTCGCCATATATATGCATGGGATTTAAAAGGATTGGTCTGCTGCGCGATTTACAGTGGTCGAGGTTTTTTTGGGAGTCGAATTTGGCTCGGTGGGACAGGGCGCGATCTACTTATAGTCATCGTTATATACTCTTCTCGTCTTATTTTTGTCTTATTTTCTGGATATCATTGGCGTTAGGTTGTCAGCAGATTTTCTGTAGATCATGACATCCATGATTGATTGATTTGCTTTTCGGTGGTGAATGAACTGGACAGTAATTCCGCATTTGCATTATGAGGGACGACTATTATTTTTTTTTTATGTTTATTGCTTATTTTCAATATTCGGGACAGCTTACATGTATATAATAGTCAATAGTTAACAAAGTTCAACGGATGACTGTCATCGAGTTGATTACGTTGAGTGAGGCGATGACAAATCTCGGCCAAAATTAACAATGATCGTGAGATCATCACCCATCTATACTCGTCTATCCTCGTCTATTCATATAGCTTTTACAGTATAGAGAACACGAATCACCAAGAGCAAAAACCAATTAAACAAGAAAATCCTCACTCGCCACACAAACAAAAAAAAAAAACAAGTTTTCAAAGAAATAGTTCTTCTACACTGCGTTCCACAAAAATGGTATACATATCCTCCTCCACCACCGCCGCCGTCAACCCCACCGCCTCCGAACCAAAACTCAGCATCGACGAACTCTTCGCCGCGCTGGTCTACAAAGCGCGCCACCCCGAGGGCTTTGTCGCGGCGATTGAGAGCTCGAGTATTGTGCATGAGGACGAGGGCGGATTAACGCGGCGGGTGGTGTTTAAGCCGGGGTTTATGGGGAAGACAGAGAAGCAGGTTGTTGAAGAGGTGGTGGAGTTTTTTCCTCCAACTAGGGTATGTCACTTCAATGTTTTTCTTCCTTTTTTTTTTTTTTTGTGGGTAATTGGGGCAGGGTTGACAGAAGCATGTTGTAGGTTGATTTTAAAGTACCGGCGACAGGCATGCAGGTGTCGAATGTGATTTCGTACGAGGCGGATAAGGAGGATGAGCTGTATCTGACCTTTTCGTTTGATTTCCCTCATCCAGAGATCACGGACAGAAAAGCGCAGAAAGACGAGGTTGAAGCGCACCAGACAGAGGCGAGGAAAGGCGGATCAAAGGTGGTGCCGCATACGATTGAGGTTGCGCGGCAGATGAAGATTGATGGGAAGCTGTAGATGACTTGAAAACTATTTAATAAGAACTCCTGTATATCGAATTGATGCCGAATGTATACTATATAGATAGAATCCCCAAAAACGTCGAACGAACCGAATGTCCAATGCTAGTTACAATCCCAAGTAAACGCTCGCTCACATGCCCCGGTTAAACTCCAGTTTCCCTCCCTCACCCCCCTTGTCCCAAAACTCCTCTTCAAGACTGGTTGCGCTGATCGCCTGTCGCGATGGGAATGCACCGAGCGCCAACGGCAGCGCAAAGATGGACGTGGTCAGGATCAAGCCCAGATTGACTGGGGTGACGAGCCGCGGCCGTGCCTTGAGCCAGTCCATCTTCTCCAGTCGCACGAGAATCAGTGGTGGCAGCACCATGATCGGCGTGGCGTTGAGGACACGGCTGATGGCCGTCTCGCCAACGGCGATCTTGGCGGCTGCTTTGCTCTTGCCCAGGCTTTCAATGGGTTCGCCGGTGATTTCGCGCTTCTTCTTTTCCTCTTCAGAGAGCACTGGGTAAACGTCGATGCCGCTGCGGATTTCCTCACCTCGCATCAAGAACACATTCAACGCTGTCGCGCTGGACACGGCGGCAAAGGGGACAAGACGGCCGAGGATGAGTTTGGTGTTGGGCGAAATGTTCTTGATACGAGGCACAATCGCATTGAGGCCGAGAGCGACAGAGCACGAGGCCGACACCGCCATCAAGTACGATTTCACCATCATTGACGTTGTCAGAGGCGTGGACTTGTTCGCGTTGGAGGCGTTGATGGCGACATTGAGCGATTGATTGGTGATTTGCCAGAGCAATGTTCCCGTTGTCTGTTCGGTCAGCATTGCCAGAGACACCCAGCACTATAAGATCATACCTTCAATCCCGGTGTAAGCATGCCCGCCGTGACGACGAGATTCGAGAAGATGAAGCAGGACATTCGGAATGGGAGAAACACTGGCTCGCCGGTGTCTGTGACTACATTAGCCATGGCTGTTTAGACCCAAAAAAACAAGATCGTACCAGGATGCAGTGTCGAGTCCACGATCTGCTTTGCCCGCCATAGGTCCGGAGACATCTCCTTCACATCGCCCTTTTTGTAAGCAGTGATGGCCTTTTTGGCATTCTCAAGACCAGACGACGAGACGAAAAGCATTCTATAACAGTCAGCTCAATCAATTCCATAGACAATCAAACGACCAACTCACCGGGGATCAGCAATGCCCGCGGACTCGCGCACGCGGCCCCAATATGTCGCCAAGTCATACTGCGAGCGCGGGAGCTCTCTGCTGCCTGGAAGAGATGAGGACATGGCGCCAGCGACAAAGACAGGCCGGCCGCGAGTCTACACAGGCAAAAACAAAAGCCTCCCAGCAGACTGTGAGTCACTGAAGAGAGAAAAAGCGGCGGGAAACGGTGATAGAGATTATCGGGGGCGGTGAGCTGATAAGCCGCGATAACGGACTCGTGCCCGTTCTCCGCGGGCAAGCGCGACCCGCATGCTCCTTCTTCATAATTCACATTCACATTCACATCCATGATTATTCTACTGTGTCTACGTATGTACACTTTTACCCCTCAACCTTGCGCAATGCCTCGCCACCAGTCCCCAGCGTGGCCCCGCTGAACTCCTCGTTGTCGGGCAACTCCAGATCAAACTCGTTCAGCACCGCCGCCTGCACGCTGATCTCGCGCGTCGACTCCAATTCGAGGATATGGCCTCCAAACTGCTTGTCCTCTGACAAAAAGTGCATGTGCAGCCCACTGACCGACACGCCGTCCATATATTTGGGTGACCAGAATCCGACGATGCCCCCGGTCACGTCCTGATAAGTGTTCACTTTCTGCGCGTCTCCGAGTTCGGACAATGGCTGGCGTGGATACTGTTGACCGCGGACAACGCGCGCCTTGAGGTAGTCCAGACGCACGCATGGTATCACAAAGCAGACGAACCGGTTCGGCGTGCCGTGGTGTAGACTCTGGAGGTGCTGCAGGAGAGATTGCTTGTCGGGCAGGTTTGGAAAAGATGCCTGTTTCTTCGTGGTGCTGTCGTTGAACGCGGTGATCATAGCAAAAGGGAGCTCTTCGTGCGCGTCCACTATTCGCACTGTGCCTGTTGGTTGTAGGTGGTACGTGGTCGAGTCGATGATCACGACCTCGCCGTTGATCGAGGCCATAGTCCCCAGTCCATGGGTGCCGTGCGATAGCAGCTCTGAAAGCTGGATGCCCCGCGACGCAACGCCAGCCATAAGGGCCGACGCCGTGGAGTATTGATACAGCTTGTCTGGCATGTTTTTCCTGTCTTGCGGAATAACAGTAATTGCATGGATGTCGACTGCCAGAGAATATGGCGGCTGTTGACGTCAGCGCATTTCTACCCACCCCGCGGGAACGGATCCGGGGCCACTCTGCTTATCTCGAGTGAATGCACAATGAGTAAGCTGCTTAGAAGCTTGTGATGTAATGATACGGCTGTTTCTCTTTCCCCTCGTTGTCCACAGGCATATGGTGCTGGCCATTTGACAGTTATCGACTATCTTAACAGTTGACCCCGCATCAACACAGGGCAATACACTTAACATGTCGACGCGCAACCTCGCCAACGTGATAGTCGACTCGCTGGCCAACGCCGGGGTAAACCTCGTCTTTGGAATTCCTGGAGCCAAGGTCGACGGAATTTTCAACGCCCTAATCGACCATCCCTCGATCCGGTTGATCATCTGTCGCCATGAGCAAAACGCCGCCTTCATGGCAGCCGCCGTCGGCCGCTTGACCGGCGTGCCAGGAGTGTGCCTCGTCACATCTGGGCCTGGCACGAGCAATCTAGTCACAGGCCTGGCGACAGCAACCTCAGAAGGAGACCCTGTCATCGCCATCGCCGGCACCGTCTCCAGACTGCAGGCCGGACGACACACGCACCAAGCCCTTGACGTCAACAAGGTGCTCGAGGGCGTGTGCAAGTCGGTGATTCAGGTCGGCGTCGAGGACCAAGTCAGCGAAGTCCTTGCGAATGCGTTTCGGCGCGCGCGCAGATACCCACGCGGCGCAACGGCTGTGGCTTTCCCCATTGACCTGATCAAAAGCACCTCTGTCGCCATCTCACCCTTTCCCAGTCTGAGCTTCGAACCCCCCAGTTACGGCAGTAGCAATGCAAGGCTGCGCAAGATCGCTATCGACCGGCTCATGGCCGCCAAATACCCGGTAATCCTCTTGGGTATGCGGTCCGCCGACAATGCGACTGTCGCAGCCACCCAGCGCCTGATCAAAGACTACACTATCCCCGTCGTGGAGACCTTCCAGGCCGCGGGTGCTATCAGCGAGGATCTCCTGCACCGCTTCTACGGCCGCGTCGGCCTATTCCGCAATCAACCCGGCGACAAAGTGCTCGCGCAAGCCGACATCATCCTCGCCATTGGCTACGACCCATTCGAGTACGACGCTGAAGTCTGGAACGTCGACCCTTCACGACACAGCATCATCCACATCGACTACACCGACACCAAGGTCTCACAACACTACCTCCCGCATATCGAGCTCATCGGCAACCCGGCCGACATCATCGACGAACTGGCCTCGAGCATCCGCGCCTTCAAGCCGAATTTCTGGCACGGCGCCGAAGACCGCCTCGAAAATATCCGCCAGGAACTCGACAGCTGGGAAGCCACCGCCACCGAGGGAGTATCGACCGAAGGACCCATCCAACCAATTCACTTTGTCCATTTACTCCGCCGACTTCTGCCCCGAGAAACCGTCGTCGCCGTCGACGTGGGCACCGTGTATATCTACATGATGCGCTATTTCCGCACGTATCTGCCGCACCACCTGCTCTGCTCCAACGGCCAGCAAACCCTCGGCGTCGGCTTGCCCTGGGCCATCGCCGCCAGTCTGACCCAAACTCCACCATGTTCCGAAAAAGTTGTCAGCATCAGCGGCGATGGCGGGTTCATGTTTAGTTCGCAGGAGCTTTCGACTGCTGTGCAGCAGGGCTGCAATATCACGCATTTCATATGGAATGATTCCGCGTACAACATGGTTGAGTTCCAGGAAGAAGCCAAGTATGGACGCAGTTCTGGCATTAAGCTTGGCGGAGTGGACTTTGTGAAATTCGCTGATGCGTTTGATGCAAAGGGGTTCAGAGTCACCCGCACGGCGGAGTTGAAGACGGTTATGAAGGAGGCGCTTGCTTTTAAAGGGGTGTCTATTGTGGAGGTGGTTATTGATTATAGTAAGAGTAGTGATTTGATGAGGAATGTCATTCCGAATGATTATAAGTAGATAATATTTTGGGAGGGCAATGACTATACACATGAATATTCTTATATGATGCCACAAACTGAGTCAAGTGACATAAAATGCGTCTGTAATCTTTGCAATCTTTCGGTATGCATCGAGTATGACAGCTTGTACGGCCCGAGCATAATCGCTCAGATGTCTAGACATGTAATTACAAATGAAATCTCACTGTCGTACAACAAACAGCGGTGTGGGTGGGTATCCTGTAATGAGACAGATGGACTGTGTGCAGAAAAATGAACAACACGGGTCCAAAGAAAAGAGGAAAAGAATGAAAGAGCTTGGATCACCGGTGACGGAAGGATTTGCGCGCAAGAGGCGATGAAGCAGCGTGGGATGTTCCAACCATGGGGTCACGTAGTCGGCCGCCACGCATAGGAGTCGAAGAGCAATATACACAGATGTACACTGGAGGGAGATTGGATCGGTTTAAGCCGACGCATTTGGTATGCAGCCAATGACTGCAAGATTCACTAAACCCCAGTTAGCAGGTGAAAGCAAGGGGCGAAGAAGAAAAATCACCATTGAATCATCAAGTGACCGCCGTTTTCCATGGACTTGCACACACATCGGGTGCCGCTACTCGGGTTGCTGCGTCTATCTGTGCTTGGGGTTCCCAGATCAGGATCCGTAATTGTAGTCGGAGATGTAGGCGGGTCTCCTGAGCCCAGATCGAAACGTCCCAAACCAGGAGGCGAAGATGGAAGATGGTTCATAGATTGAGAAATGGGCATTCGTCCACCCGAATATCGTCCCACGGTGTGCCTTCCGCGCCCCTGGAGGACCTGTCGTAGTGCATGCTGGGCGTCGCCCGAGTCTTCGTCAGGGTCTGGCAGGGTGCTGTCAGTCGACGAGGAGTGACGTGTGAAATTAGGATTGGCCGGGATCGAGAATCGTCGAGGCGTGTTGGCCCACTCGGATGGTATGATGGCCGATTGAGGTCTTTTGGACCGAGAATCTGCCCAAGGAGAACGGCGCCCTGAATGTGAGGATGCATGGGAACTCTTGGAATTTGGCCTAGATATAGAGCCCGTTCGGCCAACAAAGGAAGCCGGACGGCCCTGAAACGCAAACGAATTTCTGCCACTGTGGACAGCAGGATAATCTGAAAAATCAGCAGAGTCGGTTTCACTCTCGGTGGCAGATCCATCAATGTCCATTTCTAAAATAGGGTCTGTAAGTCCGGTGAATTGGTTACCAGTAGCCTGGAATTCCGTCTTGGCTCTACCATCCTTGTCGATCTTCAATACCAACGACTGGGAACGGGAGGGAAGACTGGAAGAGTTCGACCGGGGCAATGGCTGCCGCATGGCCTTGACGGGAGAAATACGTCCCCTTGGAGGCAGCTTCTTGACGCCGGTAGCACCGCTAGCCGATGCGAGCGAGCCGGCAAAGGACTGCTGGCTCTGCTGTCGAGAGTGTGCAAGTGACGACGGTATCGCCGTTGTTGTTTGGCTTCTCGTCAAGCCTGGCTTAAAGGCTTGCGCGCGCGGTGTAAAGTCGTCATCCTCATCATCGACTGACCAAGACCCGGACAACGGCCGGCTGTGCACTTGGCTGGCACGACGAAGCTGTTCTCGCTTGGCCTCCTCTGTTTGGTGGTGATATGGCTGCCGGGTCGGTCGTGGAGCGGTCCGCGGTTCGGGCACCGGCTGGGATGGACCAAAACGCCGAGCAGGAGAGCTGAGAAAAAGACTGGGGTCGTCAGCCTTGGGGATGAGCACCCGCGGAGAAGTAGAAAAAGGTGCTGGAAATAAAGCGGCATCTGCTGTTGCAGGAGCTCCAAACGCAAAGGAATTGTCGTGGCTAAATTCGGATAAATCTAACGAGCCCTGCATAGTGGGCAAGGGTGGCACTTCAAGTGACTGTGATTGGGAGGCGGCGTTGGGAGCAGCAGTTGAGACATTGAACAGCTGGTTCGAAAGGGTGGCCAAGTCATTTCCATCTTGATCCAGGAAGAGTTTTTGCTGAGGGAAAAAGGGCGAGGCGGAAGAAGGGTCAGTAGTAGAAAAGCGAAACAGGTCTGGCGAGTTTTCCAGGTTGGCAAAGAGATGGGGCGAGGCTCCAATCATGCGACTGGGTGTTTCCAGGTGGTTGTCGGCGGCCTCGGCGAGCTTCCGGACACTGTCCATGAAGCCCTGGCCTGCATCTCCCGGGTCTCCTGCTTTCCTCCGAGATGTGCTTGTCGGCGGCGGTGTCTGGATAGTGGCTGCCGAGCGTGTGGAGTTGACAGAGCTGGGTCCTTCTTCGCCAAAGTTGATAGCTGGCCTCGAACTTCGCTTCCGCTTGATTGTATCTGTATCGACAGGCCCTTTGGCTGCAATATTAGGCGATATGTGCTGCCCGAAAGAACCATCCCACGCTTGTAACGAGTTCCCAGGGGTGCCATTGCCAAAGACAAATTTCTGAGGAGTCTTGAGCAGCTCCGGGCTCGAAGCGTACGGATCAGCGGTATCCCAGGTGACACGCGGGTCGTAGAAACTCGACTCGAACTTGGGGGTCTGGAAGGAGGCATCGCCAAACGGCCCGGACGAGGTCGGGGTTCTAGTCGGCGTCTGGGGCTCGCCATTGGGGTAGCTGAAGCTGAAAGTACTCATAACATCCATTAGCGTTGTCATTCTGAAAAGCGGCACAGAAGCATAGCTCGACGAGAGCAGAAAACTGGAAGAGCGCAGGTCTGTCAAGACATTCAAAGGCACCGTAGTCCGTTTGTCTTTTTCTTTCTGTGCTCTTCTCGGAGGATATCTATCAAGACCAAACGGCAAACGGGCACATACCTATGGACCGGACGATCCCAAGTCATGTCCGCAGCGATAACCCAGCAACCATTAAAGTTTATCTGCAGCACGACGACAAATGAGACAGCTCGACAGCAGGGTCGGGGTGGGCGGGCAAGCGACTGGAATGCTGTTGGCAGGGCTCAAGTATCTCGTGCGGAGAAAGGTGGCGACGTTGTAGCAGCAGGCAGCAGACGGCTCACGGACCTCGAACAAGGCGGTAGTGCGGATGCAGCGCTGTTAAGGCATAGTTTGCTGGATAAACGATGCTGGCCAGAAAGTTGTAGAATGAAAAATCTGTCGGAGAGGACAGCGACAGCGAGACTGGAGAGAAAGAGGGAGACGAGGACGAGGGGCGTGGGTGAAGGAAGGGGAAAGCGCAAGCAAGAATGCTCCTCCCTGGCGTCGGCGGGCTGGGCTGGGCGATTGAGTAGGGCTGAGGCAGCTTTAGTGGTAGTAACTTAGGCAGTACTAAGCAGGAAGCAGTAATATGAAGCGGAATAAGATTAAGAAGTGGGAGGAAGAGGCCGGAGCGGAGGAAGCGAGAGAAAGAAAAAAGATGTTTTCGTTTTTCTGTCTTGGGATCTGATCGGATCTGGTCGACCACCGGGAAATTTTTCTTTGGGCTGATTTACCGCGGCCGCAATCATAATATTAAGCAAGAATAGTGCATCCAAATACGAATGCTAAAACAGAATAATTACAGATTACCAGAGTACCCAATGCGAATGCGAAGGCCGTACTAATCCGACTAAATACTAAATACTAAATAGCCGCGCACAATCAGAGCCAGGAACCGGCCGTGGATAATTAATTAAATGGCAAACAATTGGAACCAGGATATCCATTTCTCTTCCAGCATGCCTATTTCTTCCTGATTGGAACCAACAGGGCACATGGATCAGACACCGGCGAGCCTCGGGCCCAGCAGGCGGCCAATCGCCGGCGGCGGAGGTGAGCTGATCGGGCTATCGATCTGTGCCACAATTGATATTCTTTACTAAGATTTAGCTTGACTCTTTCTTGTCAGACGCAGCTGAGCAGGCAATCCCTGCTGTGCAATCCCTGCTGTGGGGGCGTGTGCCGTGTGGCTGCCTCAGGCTGCCACTGATGCGAGGGACAAAGTTAAACAACTTGCAGGTGGACGCAGGTACGGCGTACAGGACAATTATTGAATAATACTAGCAGACCTGCTTAGGAACTGCTATCTGCATGAGCCCTCCTTGCTGGCTGCTGGCCTGACCAATACTCAAAGAAACAGAACCCCGACCCGGGGGGTCTCAGGTCCTGTCAGCGCCTGCAAGATCAAGTACCGAGATGCCATAGTAACTAAGAGGACATACTAACAGCACGGACGGCCAACCGTCGCATTGAAATATTAATGCTCAATGGACGCGTAAGGGGCCAGGCTCTTTGACTGACGTCACGACTGGCGTGCAAGCTAGGGGACTTTCGGAGTAGTTGCCAGGAGACCAGGTATTATTATGGGGCGGCCAAGTTTACATTAAATGGTATTAACAACTATAAACCTTCATTGACGATTTCCTTGAGTGAGAATAATCGCAGGAGTCAACTGCGCCTACCAGCAGAATAATAAATTTAACATGTAGTTTTTAACCGGCAGTCATCAGTTGATACTGGGAGCACGCAGGCGAATCGAGATTAGGTTTTGCGGGCCCCACACCCCGCACTTGAGCCGCCAGTCGGAGCTGCATGTTCCTGTCTTATGGGTCGTTTAGTATCTACGTACTCCGTAGTGCTAGTATTTACGTACTGTACGTACTTTTATTCCGTCCAGAATTTATGGAGTAACTTGCGTGTAATAAAGCATACGTACAATGTGGCGGGCTGAACCCAGCTAATTACTAGGTACTGCCGCGCCCAACTGGCCTGGCCAATCGCCCGCCGAGTCACCATTCTCGTCACACCGGTGCTGCTTATCGTCGCATCCCGCCGGGCGCCTAACGTCTCGCTCCTTAATACGGCCGAGTTAATTCGAGCGTTATCGCTTAATTCGCAGGGGAGTGAGTCCAGACTCCAGACTCCAGACAGACAAATCATGTGATACTGGTCTGCTGCGCCACAGCCCCCTCGCACCGCCACATTTGCCACGTGCCGGCCGAACGCGTCCTAGCGGCAATCGGGGAATGCTCTCCGCTCTCCGCGTCGTGCCTTCCTAAACAAAGATCAACCCTCAACCCTCAACCTCAAACAACTCTTGTTGTTGTCGCTGTCTTTGTTGTGTTCTTCCAGCTATGATTTCTTGCGCACAAGGCTTCGTCGTCTCGTCTTCACCATGTCTTAGACCTCGTATTCTTACTTCGCATCGATGAAATGGCCGTCACGCAGCCCAGTTCACGCAAACGAAAGCCTCCGCGGCAGAAAAGACCTCGATTAAACGGACGACGAACTGGTCGGACGAAGAAAAAGAAACCGCCTGCGAGGTCCCCTCTTTATGGATTACAGAATGCCGCCAAAGCGGAAATCTACCGCTCTCGTTTGCCCGAGCTGGATGATCCGTATGAAGAGGTGCATCACTCTATTTACCACTCCATATGGGTCTTGCTGACTTTATCTAGCCGTGCATGGTAGCCGATCCGATGCCGGACGACTATGTTTTTGTTGCCCGAGGCGACCCCTACGTGACGAGAAATTGCAAACTCCACAGCAAAGCCTCGTCTGATATGGTGTTTATTGTTTATGTGAGTAATTCCAGCTCCAACTCGCGAGATCGACAGGCTAATCGAATTCTTGCAGGATAACAAAGCCAAGGACAAGCTAGGCATCCGAGTTAAAGAAGAAACGTACAAACATGTCACCAAACTCGCCTCTCAAACCGCCGACAAGCGCGCCGCCGCAGTGCTTGTCAAAGACACCCGAGACGAAAAGAAAGCACAGAGGATCCTTGAACAGACCTTTCCCGATATCCCACCGAAATGCGCCATGACAGTTCTGCAGCACGCATTTCTCAAAGGTTCTGGGAGGGTTGGGAGGTCTACCAAGCAGCCCGACACAGTCAAGGCTAGACTGGCTGTGGAGGCACATATCAGACACCAGCATACCCCGTACGACAGCCTTCTTGACGATGGCACCGACCGTAACGATGCGCGTGCTGCGGTGCGAAAAACAGTCCACGCCCTGAGAGATCAGTGGGCAGGAAAGTCCAAGTCGCTGTCAGAGTCAAAATCAGCGACCGAGGAGTCTTCTGAGGAAGAGCCGCCGCGCAGAGCGACGCGTCTACGGCCGAGACCATCTCCAGAGGTTATCGTAATCGATTGATCTGTAACAATTCTAAAACCCATTGCCTTTATTTAATCATTAATAAACCATTCAAGGTATTTGTTTTACTAAAATCAATTGACTCTATGTAATTCATCGAGCACTCTGTAGAGCTCGGCGGCTACTAAATATTACTGGCTGAAGTGGACCCGCAGCGGAGCTCGACTTGTCCCGCAAATTCAAGAATATTTCTCTCTGCACGACACACCACTCAATCAATTGGCGCAATGGAAAAAGAAGACATTGTCGAGTCGCCGCGCAAGCGGCTCAAGACCGATGACTCCGCCACTCCCCAAGACAACGAGCTAGTCCCTGCGCTGACTGGTGGTGCAAGTGGTGGTAGTGGTGGCGGTCATGCTGCGGCGAAAACCACAAAGGAAGCAGACGTTGGCATCACCGAGTTTGTGAGCACGGACACGCCTGGTTTCGAGGGAATCTTGAAAAAGCGGTAAGTTTTTTTTTGATACAGCTCAATTGGCAGCATTCGTTGCTAAGACTGGTGTGTTAGGTACACCGATTTCCTGGTCAACGAGATTCTTCCGTCTGGCGATGTGCTTCATCTGCGGAGCGCCGATGTGCCGCTGAGCATTTCGTCGAAACCGGAAAAATCTGCTGAGAAGGAGGAAAAGAAGGAGGAACCAAAGGAGAACCCTGCAGAGGTCAAAAAACAGGATCAGCCTGCTGCCACAGAGGCAGAAGCGGCTCCAGAGCCCTTCCAGCTCGCCGACGACGATGTAGAGCTGCTCAAGTCGCTATTCGGAGACGACATCTCCCAACAACTCATCGATTTCCACACCCGCGTCCGCGGCGCACCGAAAGCTGCGCCTGGCAAATTCGGCCAAGTCAACGGCGGGGTGGTCGACGACAAGGACACGCGCACCAAGATGCACATGACTCTCCGCCGCGTGTTCAATTCCCTCTTGTCGTCCGAGACAGATAAAGACAACAACATGATCATCACGGCCACGCCGAACCGGCACAAGAGAGCTCCCAAGGGATTCCGCGGCGAGACCGGAAACCGCAATGAGCGCTCAAAGTGGGACGAATTGCCGGGCCAGTATCTGCATTTCACAATCTACAAGGAAAACAAGGATACCATGGAAGTCATCTCGTTCCTGGCACGTATGCTGAAGATGAATGGCAGGTCCTTTCAATTTGCGGGGACAAAAGATCGTCGGGGCGTGACAGTGCAGAGGGCATGTGTTTTCAAGGTTTTTGCAGAGCGTCTTGCTAGTATCAACAAGACTCTTCGGAGTGCCATGCTAGGCGACTTTGAATATAGCAAACAGGGACTGGAGCTCGGCGAACTTAACGGGAATGAATTCGTCATCACTCTCCGAGAATGCCAGTTTCCAGCCTCTGATGATGATTCTCAATCACCCCTAGAACGAGCAAAAGGGTTGATCGAGACGGCCATGCACAATCTGCGTGCCCGCGGATACCTCAACTACTATGGGCTGCAACGATTCGGCACTTACTCCAAGGGGACACACGAGACCGGAATAAAAATGCTCCAGAGCGATTTCAAAGGCGCTGTCGACACGATATTGGACTATAGCCCTCGAGTGCTGGCCGCAGCGCTGGGCACCGAGGCTGAAAGCGCAGGCTCGTTCATCAGCTCCGATGACAAGGCCCGCGCTGAAGCCATTCACATTTTCAACACGACACGAAACGTTAACAAAGCGCTTGACAAATTACCAAGAAAGTTCACTGCCGAGATGAGCATCATGCGTCACCTGGGCCGCTCAGGAAACGATTACCTCGGCGCTCTCCAGACTGTTCCCAGAAACCTGCGCTTGATGTATGTGCATGCCTACCAGTCACTAGTCTGGAACCATGCTGCTAGCGAACGCTGGCGCCTGTATGGCGACAAAGTCGTCGAAGGAGACTTGGTCATTATCAACAAAGACGAAGAAAAACCCGCCGACGAAACCGTCGACGCAGACGGCGAAGTCATCATCACCCCGCAAACCGGAGACAGCGCCACCGCGGTTGACGACGCCTTTACTCGCGCTCGCCCGCTCTCCGCCGAAGAGGCTGCCAGTGGCAAACACACCATCTTTGACATTGTGCTCCCGACACCGGGCTTTGACATTTTGTACCCGCCAAACCAAATGACCGAGTTCTACAAACGGTTCATGGCGAGCGAGCAAGGCGGCGGCTTGGATCCGTTTGACATGCGTCGGAAACGGCGGGATATCGGGATGAGTGGTAGTTATCGAACACTTCTGAGCAGGCCGGGCGCTGCGTATTCGTATCAGGTCAAGGCTTACGAGCAGGATGATCAGCAGTTGGTGGAGACTGATTTGGAATGTCTCAAGCGGGGGAAAGGTGAAGTCGATGAAGTGCAACCGCAGCCGGAATCCGGGGATAAGATTGCTGCTGTGCTGAAATTCCAGCTGGGCGCAGGCCAATACGCAACGATGGCGCTGCGAGAGCTGATGAAATTGGGCGGTGTCAAGGAGTATAAGCCGGAATTCATGGGCAGATAGACATATTGATGTATATAAACTGAGGCATATATGCCAACAATATCCTGCGAACTAGATTAAAGTAAGTAACCCTTATTTCACAATGTTATATACATATTGAAAGAAGAGCTTTTGCCTTCATTATTGCGTAGTGGTAAGTTGTATTCGTAAGACTGGTAGGCAATGCTCCAAGTGCAGCATCGTAGCATTTTGCAGAAAGAATGGGAGCTGCACGACAAAGTGAGTCTGATGAGGAATATGTAGGAACCCCGAAGCATAGACGATTAGCTGTCACAGAACAGACTGCCATTGTAACAATGAAGAGATTTTTTGTCAGATCGGTATAGTTGCTGATGGACCTGGGCGTGGAAAGTCGGCCAGTCTGTAAAAGTTAGAGTAAAGCCTTTCTAATAGCTTAAAGTAGACATACATGGGATAGACGATGTGATGAAATACATCTATCAGACTCTCAATTTGAGGATATGCTTAATCTAGGTAATTCCTAAGCCCAGGGTTTACTGTATTTGTTACATATAGTCGATATATGGACAAAATCTATAAATATCAGTTAAAAAGCCCACTGCCTCATCCATAGCTTGATCCACTCGGGTGAAACAGCTTGCAGATTTCTCGCCTCAGAACTATGACCCTGGAGATCCAATACTTCGAATTCCCTCTGCACATGTTTACTTCCAGCTACATCCCTCCAAAAGTCTAGCAGTTTGGCCGCTGGGTTTTTTTCAATCACGAAAAGCCCCTGAGGATCCTGTGCGCTGCGTTCCAAGCTTTCTAGCCATACTGGCAATGGCACGATCCGAATCTTGTCTGGTCCACCGAGGCCTGTTTGAACTGTTTCGAGCATGGCTGACCATGACGTTGTCCTGGGATTCACGATATTGTACACTGCAAGCTGCGTCTCTTCTTCGGTCTTATCGTACATCGTGCCAAAAAGCTGGATGATAATCCTCGCCAACACGTCCACCGGAACCCAGCTAATACAATCATCCATCGACCCCAGAGATTCTGGCAGCACACCCAAATACTTCGCACTAGCCAATAAACCCGGAAACCACTCTCGCACATTCCAAACACCCGCAGCCCCCAAAACGGGTCCTGCAATCTGGCCGACTCTCAAGACCGCAGACACAAAGCCGGCGGACACGCTGTGCGCTTCGATGAGTCTTTCTGCAACGTATTTGGATTCTGAATAGCCCACAAGTCCAGGGCTGTTGAGATCGTGGATGATTGATTCTGGCACGGGGGTTTGATGGGCCCAGTTCATGGCGGTGGAAATGGTTGAGATGAAGAGAATCGGCGCCTGGTAGTTGCATTTCCTGCTCAGGTTGATGAGATGACGGGTTCCGGCAATATGGGTCTTTTCAAAGAATTCAATGGTGTGGTTGAAATCGACTCTCCATGCGTTGTGGATGATTGCGTCGACTGTGGCTTGTAGTTGGGTATAGACTGCGTCTCCAAGACCGAGATCTGGGCTGGATAGGTCTGCTGTTAAGAACTCAACTGTTGTTGTTGCGTATTCGTTTGATTCCCACGGAATGGACAAGTTCTTCAACTTGTTTCCTGCTGTCTGTCTCCTCTGTGCGTCGTTCGACCTATTCAGACATATGATTTTAGACACGCGGGGTGAATGAATCAAAGCATCTAGCAAATAAGTCCCCAACGAGCCTGTAGATCCAGTAAGCAGCACTGTCAAGTTACCACTCCGAGCCGATTTTGCTGGCAGCTTCAAGTCCAGGCCCACCGAGTACTTGTCGATCAATTGTTGTATATACACACGTCGATCGGTACGGCCCTCGACTCTATTTGTTACGAGGTTCTGAATCGACCGCGCAAGTCTGTTAGTTGATGGAGAAGAGTAGAAAAAATGCGGACTGATCCTGTCGCCAACAGCCTTCAAATCCTTAGACCTAAATACAGCCTTGAGTTTCAAAACGGCCACTGCAGCTTGGAGAGAGTCCATGCCGAGCTCAAACACGTCGTCATCGTCGCCGAGTACTTTGCTGTCATCGAGACCCAAGACTTGACAATATAGCTTGTTGGCCAAGTTCTTGATGGAATCAAAATCAGACAGATCTGTTAAATCCAACCCATCAGTCAACAAACCCTCCTCCGCTGCTGCCGCGTAGAGAGCCTCAATCCTCGACGCCAACGCACGAACCGTAAGCTGGCGTTGAACAGAACCCTTTGGGCTTCGACTAAACGACTCCGTCGATTGGAGAACATACACAAGCTGTTTCGGCACGCGCGAAAACCGGGGTGCTTGGATATTCGCCTCGCTAATGACATCCCAAAGCCGCTCGACCATGTCGCGAGATTCGATTTCGTTGTGCACGGAGGTTCCCTCTGCGAGTTCGACCAGAAGAGATGGCAGGAAACGCTGCTCGCCAACAAATAGAGCACTTTTCACGAGAGGGTGGGTTGCAACGATTGCTTCTAGGGGGATGGGGTTGATCTTTTCGCCGTTGGAGAGGACGATTAGATCATCGCGTCGGCCGTAGTAGCGGTAGCAGTTATCAATTTCTGGAACGCGTGTGTACAGGTCTTTGGTAGCAAATTCTTGAGAATCAGGAAACAGCAGGGCCGCGGGATTAAATCTTGCATGTTCCGGTCTCAGAGAGATAACCATCTCATAGACCCCCGGCGACGCCTCTTCGAATCGGTAGCCGACGCCACTGTTGAATTTCAAACAGTCCCAATGGCTAGTACCTCGCAGGGTAACGCCATGAAACAGAGAGTTCTCAGTCATCCCCAGGGCGCTACACAGGTTCTTGACATGCGGTGCGAGGAGGGCGCCTGTTTGCGGCGAGAGATTTCCTCCGCCATAGCCAATGCATTCCAGTTTAGACAGGGCCTCTAAGCCTTCTTTTGTTGCGGACAGGTCTGTAAGGATCGAGTCTGTCGCGTTGAATGCTGTTACGATTCCTTGGTTCAGGATTTTTAGCACATGTTCCCCTGTGATTGGGGCTGCCGGGTGATTCAAGATTGCAGTCGAGCCTAGAACTGCTATCAGCATCATAAAAGAGAGCCCTGCCATCTAATATCCAGTCAGCAAATCGAAATTACCGATACATGAAGGTTAGCAGCGTACGTGAAACTGGGGGAGGATCTGTAACAAGTTGTATCCCTTGCCTATATGCACAATGTTATGGATGTCACCATCATCTGGAACGTCGAGGAAGCTAAAGACGCGCATCCAGAATGCCGAGCTTTGAGGAATAGGCTTAGGGTTTCCTATTACAGTCAGCTAGATTCAACTTGATATAAAAGAAAGGTTCACCAGAAGAGCCTGATGTATGCAAAATACTGATCGAGTCATAAAACTGCTCGTCCGAGAGCTCTCGCGCTTCGTAGTGAGGTACACTGGTCTCGTCAATAAAGATTTGATAGCTTGGGACCTCCTTGTTCTCAATCTCCGAAGCTGCAGCAAATAGTGGTTGGAGATTCTTCTGTAATTCGCCAGCATACAAAATTATACGGGTGTCTGTGTTTTTCAACAAAGTCATCTGTGCGGGGATCGTGTTTCTTAACGACGGCAGCATGATCTGCATGATCTATTAGATTCCATTCCTCTAAAGGGCAGATGTTGACTAACTTTCCTACCTGTCTTCGCAGCCGCCACAAAAAGAAAGACATATCTCAAGTCAGACGGCCCCAGATAGGCAAACACTTCGCCCTCTGCGAGTCCGACTTCGTTGACGAGCCACCAGGACGCTCTGTTGACGGCATTGGCCACTGTCGAGTATGTCA
The DNA here is from genome assembly GCA_037040535.1 of Talaromyces sp. P118-02. Taxonomy (NCBI): domain Eukaryota; kingdom Fungi; phylum Ascomycota; class Eurotiomycetes; order Eurotiales; family Trichocomaceae; genus Talaromyces; species Talaromyces sp. P118-02. The sequence goes on from JAXQGY010000670.1 coordinate 69,386, forward strand.
CCGCGTCGAACCCATCGTCTGGATTGGGGCTCCTCATCACGCGCGCGTATGGCCGTGAGGAAGGGTCTTTGGCTTTTGCGTCGAACAAGTTGGGCAACGCATTGCGGCCGTATTTGCGCTCTAGAGTAGGAATAAAATTTGAGTCCATTATTCCGTGCATCTGCCTGGGGCTGTTGAAGACAGGGAAGGGCGGGGAGAGGAAGGAAGAGCGAGGAGAGAAAGGAAGGAGCTGGCCCGACCACCTCAACATCAGTTGCCTGTGTTTATTTTATTGGTCCAACATATTAACGGTTGCCTGAGACTGCTACATTGAAGCAGCGTGCAAACCGAGAACAATGGCGCTGAACGATTCAATAGTGGTCATTTTCGGTATCAATCCACTATCCTCATGTAAGGCCGTATTGCACTGTTTAATCGGACAGCGCATCAGACCAGACAAGGTTGTTTGATTCTCTTGTTTGATGGTGGCTTTATAGTAGTACAAGTGATATCATGCAATATTTGGTACCCCGCAACTTGTACTACCTGACAGGGGAAGTGGTTCGGCATACTTTCAGTGCTGGTGCAACAGGTGTAACCAAATAATGGCGTATATGCGCCGATTGGGCTATGGAAGCTCTGTTCCAGGTCACCAAGATTGATGATCGCCGCCAGATAACTTAGGGTTTGCTGGCCAATAGGATCGGTGGTGATACTATAGATTGGCAAAGCATCCATGTTCTGGAAGAAATGAATTTACCAAGTAGCAGTAATAATAAAAACTTAAGAATCACATATACCATCAATTTCTTGAAAAAACAACTGAAATCAAGATCAAAAGAAATAATAAACACGATCTTATAGATGTTGTACTATGGAAAGCGCCAGCCAATCGCAGCAGCCGCATTTCGGAGCGCGTGCATTTTCTCCCCCGACCTCGGATGACGCTTTTCTCTTCTTTCTCTTTCTCTTCTCTGTCTGTATAGCGCTTCACATCAGCTCACTTCAACATGATACAAGCGGTAAGCACTGCCCACTACTGGTCCCGATCGATTGGTAGAATTGTTACAAGAACAGCTGCTGACCCCATGCAGCGCAGGGCTGCCGCCCTCGCAACAAGGCGATGCGTCACGCACGTCGGCCGCGCAACCACACAGCGACCGCCTTCATGGCTCTCGACATGTCGCTCGTACAGCGCCACTGGCTTCAATGCAAAGCCCAACTCCTTCCACTCGCAGCTCGAAAACTCGCCCAACGCCTCCGACCTCCTCTCGTCCCTTTCCGCCTCCCAGCCTGCGACCAGCACGCCCCAGACCCTCACCGAGAAGATCGTACAGCGTTACTCCGTTGGCCTCGCCGAGGGCAAGAAAGTCAAATCCGGCAGCTACATCTCCATAGCACCCCATCACTGCATGTCGCATGACAACAGTTGGCCTATTGCAACCAAATTCTTGGATATTGGCGCCACCAAGGTCCACGACAACCGCCAGGTCGTGATGACCCTGGACCATGACGTCCAAAACAAATCAGAGTCGAATCTCAAAAAGTACCGTCAAATCGAAGAGTTTGCGCGCAAGCATGGTGTCGACTTCTACCCAGCCGGTCGCGGTATTGGCCACCAGATTATGATCGAGGAGGGCTATGCTTGGCCAGGAACCGTGACCGTTGCTTCTGACTCTCACTCCAATTCGTATGGCGCCGTGGGCTCCCTCGGCACCCCAATTGTGCGAACTGATGCTGCTAGCATTTGGGCCACCGGCCGGACCTGGTGGCAGGTTCCACCTGTGGTCAAGGTCACGCTGGTTGGAATCCTGCCCCCGGGCGTCACGGGCAAGGATGTCATCATCGCCTTGTGTGGTCTCTTCAACCAGGACGATGTGCTTAACCACAGCATTGAATTTGTAGGTTCCGAACAGACGATGCGCAGCATCTCCATCGATGAGCGTATTACCATTGCCAACATGACGACGGAGTGGGGTGCACTCAGTGGGTGCGTAGTAACTTGGAAGCACATATTCTTAATCTAGCTAACTCTTGTGGCAGACTCTTCCCCATTGATTCGGTCCTGATCAACTGGTTGCGGGCTAGAGCTACTACCTCTGCTATGCTCAACTCAGAAAACGGCGAAAAAGCCCGCTTTACCCACGAGCGAATCAACGAGCTTATCGAAAACCCGCTCACTGCCGACCCTGGTGCGACCTACGCCAAGTCACTCTACCTCAACTTGTCAACTCTCTCCCCATTCGTCGCCGGCCCTAACTCCGTCAAGGTCGCCACACCCCTCCGCGACCTTGAGGCCAAGAAGATCCCTGTCAACAAGGCATACCTGGTATCCTGCACCAACTCGCGCGCCTCCGACATTGCGGCGGCTGCCCGTGTCTTCCGCGAGGCTGCCAAGGATGGTGTCACGCCAAAGATCGCCCCCGGCCTCAACTTGTACATTGCCGCTGCCTCCATACCTGAACAAAAGATTGCAGAAGAGGCTGGTGATTGGCAGATCCTCTTGGATGCGGGTGCAAAGCCTCTGCCCTCCGGTTGCGGCCCCTGCATCGGCCTAGGAACCGGTCTCCTCGAGCCTGGCGAGGTGGGTATCAGCGCTTCGAACAGAAACTTTTCTGGACGAATGGGCGCCAGAGACGCAATGGCGTATCTCGCTAGCCCCGAAGTGGTCGCCGCCAGTGCCTTGGATGGCCATATCGCCGGCCCTGGTTGGTATCAGAAGCCCGAGGGTGTGGAGAAAGTCATCATCGGCGAAGGCAGTGGCGACCACCAGGCCGACATGGCTGTGAGCGTTGAGGACGCCTTGGACAAGCTTATCGCCCAGGCCGAGAGCATGATTGCCGAGGCCGAGGGAGGCTCGTCTGATTCGACTGCGGCTGCGGTCGACGACGCCGAGGAGACTCTGACTGACATCCTGCCGGGTTTTCCTGAAAAAGTCGAGGGCGAGATTATCTTCTGCGACGCTGATAATATCAACACAGATGGAATTTACCCTGGTTAGTTCCTCGATTACCTTTTTAAGCTTTAATTGTACTAACCGTCATAGGCAAGTACACGTATCAAGACAACCTTCCAGCCGAGAAAATGGCCGATGTGTGCATGGAGAACTACGACGCAGCCTTCAAAGACACCGCTCGTGAGGGAGATGTGCTCGTCAGCGGTTTCAACTTTGGCTGTGGTTCTTCGCGCGAGCAGGCCGCCACCGCAATCCTCGCCAAGAAGATCCCACTTGTCGTTGCTGGCTCATTTAGCAACATCTTTGGCCGCAACAGCATCAACAACGCGCTCATGAGCGTCGAGGTGCCGCGCCTTGTCCAACGTCTGCGCGAGCGCTTCCCCAAGGGCAACGATGGCGCTGACACCCAGCTCACGCGCCGCACAGGATGGAAGTTCCTGTGGGACGTGCGTAGGAGCAAGGTTGTCGTCACCGAGGACAACGGAGAGACATGGAGCCAGAAGGTTGGCGAACTGCCGCCGAATGTGCAGGAGATTGTTGCCCGGGGAGGTCTGGAAAAGTGGGTGAAGGCCGAGATTCAGAAGTGATTTTTTTCTTTCTTTGGAATGATGTACAATATAACACAAAAAGCAAAAGTAATTACGTATTAGATAACGATATACCTTGATAGCTAGCTATTACTAAGTAGCAGTCCTATAGTAATTGATTTTACCGCCTCAAAATGAGTTGTACTTAATTGGACAACTGGTCATCACCATCCTCACGCTTATCCTTGTCCTCAGGCAGGGCCCAGGTATAAATCACTTGTATAAACGATATGGTCGTCACCATCTTCGCGCTTATCCTTGTCCTCAGGAACAGCCCAAGTATAGACAACCTGATCATCACCGTCCTCTCTCTTGTCCACGGAATTGTACTCATAGACCCCAATGTCATCACTCTTGGCTACTCCGCACTTAGAAAATGCTATCAAATTTAGAGAACTTTCTCTTTGTGCCAAACAAAAAAGAGACAAGAACTTACCACTGCTGATAGGAATTGCAGTTGCAAAAGTTGTCAGGGCCATGAGTCCGCATAGCACACTTGTGGGCCGCATTTTGAATGTTGAAGCGGTTATACACCTGTTTTTCTTTTCTGTTGAGGTGCTACGCAGGGTCAACTGTGTTGGTCAACTGGTCGACTACTGTAAACTTATGAAGAGACAGATGGGGGTATAAGTAGCACTTGAGAATATGCGACCTGGAAGAATAGCTATACGTCTATTTCTCTTCTACTATTTCATCCCACTTTGCATCATTCCCCCGGCGGATTATTGGTTCTTCTCGTATGAATTTCCCGGATCGACATAGCCCGTCTGTATTGCAATCTTTGTCAGTTGACACTTACAGGGGGTTGGTTGAACTGCATACCCATAGCAGCTAGTTCTGCAATTTTTGTGTGAATTGACAGGCGTCATGAACGTCATTCATGCTCCAAGGCTTGTTATCAGCTGTGATTACTACCAGGAAAGGGAACAAGCATATCGTTGAAAAAGAAATAGACAAATAGCACAAGATATCTCGTTGCGCATTGTGCAACCTGTATATGCAGTGGTGGTGCGCACTCGCAGATCTGGGGGCGGTCTTTCAAATGTTGTAGACAAGCCATAATCTAGGTCAGTCTCTGTTACACAGTTGCATTCAGGATAGTATATGACACCCCCTCCTTTTTTGGGTAGTATATGGTTTTTTTGTGATACGAACACAATAGCATTTTGCAGCCTGTCTGAACTTTTAGCAGGGCTATTTTGATGCTGTACAATTGCCGAGTACACGGGGGAAATGTCTTTTGAACAATTAAATCCACATGAACCGCTGATGAGTGGTGAAGAAGGTTTTCTACAGGAGAAAAAATCTAAATCGAAAAAGTCAACCGCGATATGGGCGTGCCTTATGGTGGTGACAGCATTGGTATTCTTTGGATTGGGCATTGTGGCGGGCAAAAGTCATCAACAATCAAACAACCGAGATGGTCTTTTAAGTATGTCCTTTTTGAACCTTGGTGTTTTCAACAAGCATACATATGTATTAACGTGTTTTTAGTTCCAGAGGGCAATGTCAAACTCTTTATGGAGTACAACAGCACCTTTTCCCAACGCCCATCGCCCGAAAGCAACGAAGCGTGGGACTCTCTCTTCCCAAAGGGCGTGGGATTTATCAAACACCCAACAATCGCACCGGAAACTTCCGGTCTTGTTGTTTTCCATGCGCTTCATTGCTTGAATGCGTTGCGACAGGTATACTATTCTGCCATTGACGACACCTTGCCTCCGGATCACGAGGCGCATAACCATTTGAATGATCCGCATCATGTCAGGCATTGCTTTGACTATTTACGGCAGAGTCTTATGTGTGCGGCAGACACGAATGTGGAAACTGTTGATAAGGAGTTGAAGGGCGCCACTGGCTGGGGCTTTGATAGGACGTGTCGAGATTATGAGAGTGTAAAGGTCTGGGCCGGGGAGCATTGGTCGAATAAAATTTGATTCTCCTCTCATTCCAAATGTTAGAGAGTCTTTTCGGTTAACTGGTATCAATTGATATATACAATATACATGACATTAATCCATAAATCATAATTTCAAGCATCAGGATCAGCAAGCACTCCCGGTGCAAAAGCGTCAACCGCTCGCTCATCATTCCAAGCCCGTAAACTGTCCCAATTCACACATTTATGGTTTCCAGGTGCTTCCACTGTTAAATGCTGTACTCCACCAGTCTCAAACCATCTGAAGCCGCTCAGAGTCGGATCGGCGTGGCACATGATAGCGTCTCGCAACAGTTCTATACAATGGTCGACATGAGCAGACTCCTCGACCAAAACGGGTTCTGTTGCATTCTTAAGATAATAATCGCGATATATCCAGTGGCGAACGCGCTTTAGGCAGTGTAGCTCGTGGAAGACGCCCAACTGGCCAACCCATTCGTCATTATTTTGGCTGTCAGTGTCTTGAGATGATGTAATAGGTAGAGATGTGACGTTGTAAAACTCAAGGTCGGTCTTGGTGACTCGAATATTATTCTTCTCGAAAAGACCATGCCACGCCTCGTCCAGCTCTGGGCTCGGTTTTCCTGAAAATGGGTTTCCGGTCATGAGAACAGGCCATTTTCGAACCTCGTACTGGAAAGCATTGGCGGAGCGAAGAGATGGGAAGATGTGGTTGATCTTGTCAGAGCTTGTTTGGCCTGATGGTGAGTGTATCTTTAGGAAATAAAGCACAATCAAGGCGACATAGGCGGTGGTAATAAATGCGTAGTGGAACTTGAGCCAATTTCGCTTCTTGTGCAAGACATGTGGAAGACCAGCTTCAGAATTCCCTACTTCATCGCTATCGTCATCGTGGGTATAGAGGGCTTGGTACTGGCCCTCGTCTTTGGCCATGTAGGACACAAATTGTTCAACGCGTCTCGGTGGTATTATTTTATGAGGCAATTTTAGACACATAAAAAATGAAATATTGTTTAGGCATAGAGATATAGCTACCAATGTTGACGCTGACAGTATGTGTTTTCAAGCGCTGAGTTAAATCCTCGGTGACAAAACGAAGATCTCTTGCATCACTGCTGCAAACCCAAGGTAAATTATCAAGTAATTTGATTAATAGTACATATAAAAGAGGGGTTACATCACTCCATATGCGTAATTACTGTGCATGCGTGTCACCGCATACAGCTGTCGTTGGCTTTTGTGTAACAATTGTATTGACAGGGATAATCTTCGTGTCGGGCACCATTTGGAAACTCCATGTAACCAACATTATTCAGCTTGAAAATACATTAGTCTTTACGCTTCTGATCCTTAATTTCCTTTTTTTGGGTATTGTAATACCTGAGAGATCGGCCACCGCTATTGGTTTCACAGGCCCCCTTTGAAATTACCAGCTATATAAGCCGACGTATAGGCACAGGCCAATCGGTGGAGAAAAGCTCTGAAAAGTAGTCACTTCGCGTAGTATTTAAGGTCTTAGTTACTCAACAACTTTGTTACGCGCCGGTGATCCTAAAAATGGTACATCACACACGTACAATCATCGTAGCACTAGTTGGTAGCCCCGTGTCAACTGCGCAAGTTCTGCCCCCGGAATAGGTAAAAGTTCGATGCAAAGAGTAACCATACTTATGATATAAGTCTAAATCAAATCTTCAACTTTGTTTACATCCCTAAAATGTGGTTCAGTTTTAAGTCGCAACGATGTGCCTAAGAGGTTGCTATTCCTTGCATGGCCTCTCTCGTCTAGTTTTATTATAATCGCTTTGCTTCGTTTTTAGACAAAATTGGAAGAGATAGAAAAGAAAAATGGCCTACAGTCAGGATGAAATGATAGGCTTGGGTATTTTCTTCATGATTTTGCCTGTCATTTTTGTCATTCTCCGAGTTAAGGCAAGAAGAATACGCGGTGCTAACTTGTCCTGGGATGATTACACAATAATCGGTAGTCTGGTATGTTGCTACTCTTTAAATTAAATTGAACACCACTTCTAACGATTTCAATTGATTCATAACAGGGGTTTTCAATAGGGGCATGTGTGTGTGTTTTAATTGCCGCCATCCATGGCGAGCTTGGGCAGCATCAAACTACGGGCCCAGGCGGACAACCGGACCTTGATGATCCTCGATTCTTAACCTACGAAAAGGTAGAATTCTGTGAGAAAGTCAGAATTTGGAAATCAACTTACTAACATGGTTTTGTTTTCTGTAGTCCAAACTAGCATTAGAAATCCTCGCCACTCTCGGTCTTGGCTGCACCAAGATATCGGTGATTCTGTTCTACCTCCGAATATTCAGCGCGTCGAATGCGAGAGTTATTGCTCAAATAATGCTCGGGCTAGTCGTGGTCTGGACGATAACTTTCTTCTTCGCGACTCTATTCCAGTGCTATCCGGTCAGCGCTCTAGTAGAACCGTTTTACGGCAAGAATTGTTTCCAGACGATTCATTTTTATAATGCCAGTTGTATTACAGATATCATCTTCGACTTTGCGATTTTGGTCTTCCCGATACCCCTGGTGATAGCTCTCAGGCTCGGCATCAAGCAGAAGCTCGCTGTACTCGGAATCTTCTTACTCGGCACGTTGGCGGCAGCGTCTAGCATCGTTCGAGTGGTTGTGTTTTTCCAGGCGGGCCATACTCTTGCCTTGCATCAAAACGATGTAACTTACGATACCTCGGGCGTCTTTCTTTGGACGGTTATTGAGTTGGCGTTGGGAATTATCAGCGCTTGTTTGCCCACGCTGCGTCCGCTGTTTGTGTCTCGGGGCAGAGATTACGCTTCTCACAGTTATGTGAATCAGCCGTATCCCGTGAAGAGGCAGCCTCGGTATCGACGCGCCATTGACACGATTGATGAGTTGGAGATGCCTGTGCTGGCCTCCTCCGAGAACAGCACTCGCGCTCGCAGCCATGTTCAAGGGTCTCAGCAAGACGAGAGCATCGAGCAGCCACGCGAGGGAGTTATATTGGCAAATAAAAGTACAACGTGGGGTGAGTCAAAGGTATTTACGAACACAAGCTTTAGTTGAGCTTGAATGTATTATGTCGGTTATGTGTTGGTCTACAGCTCCAGATGTCGTGTATGAATATCGTGATCCATGGGAGAAATCATCATCATATTGCAATATACAAGTATATTTACTAATTTACTATTGAGAATATTCTATTTCGAATTATTATCGAATTTCTAGACACAATCTCTAGACCTGTTGCTTGTGATCACGAAATTACCGAATTAGGAAATTCTATAATTGGCAGCAGATATCACGTGCCTCCAGCCTCCGAATTTCCGCTGCAAACACGACAAACACAACCACCACAACAACGGGTAACCATGCGGCGCGGCGGCTCCAGCCACATGTTTTGGGTCCCCCTCTAGTGCTCCGAGGCTGGTCGGCAACTCTCCTCTGCTCTTGCAATTGCCCTGCGGCATTCGCGTTTTTCCCAGTGATGCAATGAGAGTCCGTTCAAGCTCGATATCATATTAATCTGTCTCCCAATACGGTCCTTTTGATTCCGTCGCCATGTCGTATCCTCAAGACCGCCGCCGCCGGGTAGGTCCATCCGGAATGGGCTTCAGCGCGACCGGCAACCGCACGTTCATGGGATACTGGGTACCACTGGCAATCACGGTTGGTGTCGCGACTATCAGTATAGCTGCCTGGGTTTGGAGCGAACGAGAAGAGGACGACGACGAAGGCGGATACGGCCGCAACTACCCCGATGATTATCCTCCTCCAGGCCCAGATGGCCCACCACCTGGCGCCGACTTTGCGAGGTCTGCGCCATCCGACGCGCGCCAGGATGATAACACTGTCATGGGCCGCATGCAAGGCGCGCTGCGTCGCACTCCCAGCCCGCAACAACTCTTGGATGGTGCGAGCAGGCGAGTCGCTGCCGGCGTCGCTGCCGCAGGTGCCATGGTTGGAGGCGCGCTGAGCTCGATCCGAGAAGAACGAGGCGACTTTGAAGACCACTCGCGGTGGTCTGAAGAAGCCGACTCGAGAGCCAGAGGTGCAGGTGAGACCGGTCCTCGAGGTGGCGCCCCGCCATCTAATAGAAAGAAGACGGTGGCTCTTGTTGTTTCGGCCGATGCACTCTCTGGTGAAAATGATGATATTTCGCTATCTGAGCATGCAGTATGTTTTCCCTATGTGTTTATTATTTAATGATCTTTGCTAACGCGTTCCAGTCAATTCTCTCTCATCTCCCTTCACATGTCAAACCCGATGTTACCCGCGTCTTCGTTCTCATCTATGCCCCCGGCCTGAAACATGCTGTCGGAATTCCATCCTCTACGCGCCCTACACCATCTGTGGATTCTTCATACTCCAACATCGCTCACGAAGAGGCTGTCGGCGCCGGCGAGTCCGCCGGAAATGACCTGACGCCCCTTGAGCCACAGTCAACAGACGATCTAGAATCTGCAAGCCCACTCTTTAAGACTTTGTACACCCAGGCTCAAACAGTCGTGGATAAAGACACCATGATCATGCCATACAGCACTTCCAATGGCCACCTGTACCTGCTGCGTCATTTGTCGCCAGATATCGTATACATCCAACAGTCTCTGTCAGGCGATGAAGGTGACACTGTCAAGCAGCTTTCTAGTTGGGTGAGACATGTTGTCGTCGTCGTCGGTGACGAAGGAGGTCGTGGCGGTTTGATCGATAGCGAAGACGAATCCGCGCTCGCAGGAGAGCACAGAGAAAAGTGGTGGCAGAAGGAGGGTGTCACCGGTATTGGCAAGCACATTGATGTTGTCGATAGTCTGAAGATTGGCGACGATTGGAGACGTCGAGTCTCGGGGCATGACTAATGGTTGATGAATCCCCTGCAATACGTGCCGATCTGTTTGCAGATGATGCTCTATTGCGAGTATATTTTTCAGTTTCCATGGATATCCAATGATTTTTTATTGTTTCTTCTTTTTTTCACTTGTTTGCGACCGTTCCCCGCGTGGATGCTCGTTTTATGTTAGCTGGGAGCGGATATAGTATATATGGACCTTTCACGACTTTGTACTCTAGGATTAAAAAGATAATTATAGTATCATTTGATCTATTGATATTTAACAATATTTCTAATTTTATTCAATCATTGATATATGTACTCAATATTGTCAACTTCGAATTTGCACGTGATCAATGAATCTGTCAACATTTTGACTGGTCTATGCTTCTATCCCCAAGATATATGTGGTTCTTCTCCCGGATGAATACATCAATTGATATAAATTTTGACAACACCAGTTGACACTTCAAGACAAGAGCCAGACTATAAGTAAAACACTAAAAATTTAAGTAAATAGAAAGAATCTGAAGTCAATCACCAATATTACATATGTAAATGTGAAAAAAAAACCTCCCAGATGTACTCCGTACTCTCCGGTATCTACGGCGGCCCCTTGCGACATTTTCCATAAATCATTTGATTTGTTGATTCTGCCGGCAATTGCCAATAATCTATTTTTATTACCACTTATTTCTATATATAAGATTTGATTAGTTATTATATTACATACTAATATTACTAGCTAATATATATTTATAATTTATTAATATTTTATTATTATATAAAAAGTCTACTCTCCTAAAATATCTTCTAAAGGCATCTACTACCTCAAAATACTTTTTAAAGGTGCCCACTATTCTAAAGTATCTCCTAAAAATACTTATTATTTTAAAATGTTTCCTAAGGGCGCCTGCTACCCTAAAATATCTTTTAAGGATGTCTACTGCTCTAAAATATCTCTTAAAAGCGTTTATTACTCTAAAATACCTTTTAAAGGCATTTATTACTCTAAGATGCTATTTATAAGAGCGTAGATATCTTTTAAGTACCTTAAAAGTCTTTATAAATAGTTTATATTAGTGTATAAATTATGTTATATGTATAAGCGATGGGTAAGATAGTGAGAAAATTCTAATAAGATGATTTATGGAAAATGTCGCAAGGGCCACGGCTATGTTAATAGCCACTTCATACCGCTCTGTCTATAAAATTATAGCCCCTTCTCTTCACGTGTCTAAACCATAACCCTCTCGCTTTCCCGCGCGAGGAAAATAAAAAAGATAAATTATTTTAGATCTATCTGCAGAGCTATATCAAAACTATAGACTGATCAACCACTATACGCTAGTCTGGCAGATAACGTGTATGTTATGATTAGGTAATTAACAACTTAAATTTAGATTACGATGCATGACATGACGCTAATATCTCAATTCTTGTATAAATGGAAGTACCTTGAACATTTAAATAGGAGAGTTTCAGTCTTTCAACTATTAGGGCGAAGGATTACCCACTTCTGAGTAGAATATTTGGCTCTTGCAAAGTACTTTCTACCTCATTCGAATCATGGGGACCCCCAACACGGATCTCGAATTTACTGAAGCAATGGAGAATGAAGGTTAGTCGCTTGTTGAACATCTGCCTCAGGCCAATATTCATCACGCGCAAGAGAACAAAGAAAAAAAAATTCTCTAAGTGAACCCCTCTCACCTCAATCTCCTCTCTCTCACTGGCTAGGATATACTCTGACCGTGGTATAATAAACTACTCTATATATTAGTCTCAAGAAAGCAGTATCAACTAACTTTTATAAAGCAGAGCCGATAACCATGCCTCCAAACCGGTCGGCGGGCCGTAATGTGTTTATCGAATTCGCGTCTCAGCCCGGTGTCGTCCTAGGTGGACTTTGCGCATCAGCATCCTGTACCAGGCGACAGTTTCTACAGTTGCTGAACGTCTTAGTCGAGGTTCAAGACGGATTCGACGCAGTATTGTATGGGGCCAATACGCCAATTTCTCCAACCACGCAACGCCTGAGACGTGGTAGATACATCCTCTCCCCGCGAACACCAGGCCAAGCAATGCGAATCAGTACCGAGAGGTACCATCCTCGCACACTATCATCGTCCAACACCCTCATGAATGACAGATTTCGCCGTGAGGTTCGACAGCGAGATGGGCGGTGCGTTATTACTGGGCGCATCAATCGCGAGGCACAGTATGACAATTGGCGTGGCTTTGAAGCTACCCATATATTTCCTCTTGCATTGGATGCGCTATTTCACAGCCACGGATATAGCCAACTGATTACTACCACTCATCTTCCGGGCGTAAACTCTCCTCAGAATGGCATCCTTCTCGATTCCCGTGTCCACCAAGAGTGGGACGGATACAGCATTGCCGTCGATCCAAAAAACGGCTATCGTGTCCAGAGCTTTCGTCCGGGTTCGTGGGACCTTCATGGCAAAGTTCTGCATTCTGTGTGCCGTCTCCCAGGTGATACGCGAGCTGTCCTCGACCCCCTTCTGCAATGGCACTTCGAGCAGGCTGTCCTATGCAACATGCGTGGTGCCGGAGAGCCAATGTTCGAGTTCGATTTTCCTCCTGGCACCGACATGATGGGCGAAATCTGTGAAGGGCCACAGGCCGCACAACGTATGGAAGCGGAGTTATTTGGCAGACTTCATGGCTTGTACACAGAAGTATGAGTTAGTCGGTCAGGCGGTGGGTGTCCTGAGGTTTTTCTTTCTTTTTTTTTCACTTCTGTTGTACCTCATAGGGGGCCTTTAGTCTTTTACCGTAGCTGCGAACGTCTAATTAATGGATATCTTCAAATAAAACAATTAGTCTTAGGTTGTAGAACGGATGGAGTGACTTTATGGCTTAACAAAAAAGTATGAGTTAATCATATCTATTAATCTGGAAGCTTCCTTCTTCCTTGTATACCGTGGCGTTTGGTCTGTTGGTTCAGCTGTCATCAGCTTTGATAATTACCATCAATAAATGATGCTTACATATAATACAACAGCAATAAATATTAATATAGGTATAATTCCTTAAAGTCCAGATAAGTAATTGGGAAAGGTTCGTTCACGATGGCCTGAGATTTGCTGGCAGCCCGAACCATTCCGTGATTCCACATGGCAGCCAGAAGTTGCATTACCTATAGCGAAAGAATAGCCTTACAATAGAAAGGCTATAAATTTCAAGTCAAAAGCCACGCATAGCCGTCGTCTTTTCACATTTACTCCGCTCCAGTCGATGGAATCCGGGGCGAGTTCCGCGGAACTAACCCGATGCGGCAATACCCTCACGTGACCGACGTGGCAGCCGCATCATGGAACAACCGCAAGCCGAGAACATCACCTGCCGAAACAGAGACGACCCTTGTCGACTCACCATCCACCAATATCGTCCAGCGCCTCGTCTCTCTTTCCAGCAACCTCAAGGGTGCTCCTAACTGCTGCTCCGGGCCAGCCAAGTTGCCCGCGTCCTCGCCTTGGACCCCGTCTCACCCATTGACCCTCCCCGTCGCCCACCCTATCACCCCGTTCCCCACATGTCTCGCGCGTCGGGGATAGCCTCAATTCCTGGAACTCGGGGTCTCTGTTCTTTCCCAGAAGTTGCAAACTATTGAGGCGCGTGTCACTTGCTTGCTGGCTCGACACGGCCCGGTTCAGCCAGCGCCGCCATGATGGCCACTGCCGTCTCTAAGCCCGCATCTCAGCCCCCGAAAGTCAAACGTCCTCCGCCCTCGTTCACGCAGCCTGCAGTCAACGGCATAAAACAGTCACCCTCGGCATCTGCCTCTCCTTCTGTCACCTCAAAGCGCCTTCCTGGCACCAACCAACCCTCCTCTACCAACTCCGTGGCGGGTCCGGTGGCCAATGGCGTCAATAACCGCCCTATCAATAAAATGCGCAAAGACAGCCAGAAGCCCGGAGATCCCCCGATCCGTTCACAACGGCCATCAACGAGGAACTCAGTTGTGGAGGCCGATCGCCGAGTTACCAAAATACCCCCAGAACCTTTTGGTGTGTGCCGGCTTTCTCTACCGCGGATTTCTATGTTTTGCTAACATGAATCTACTGCAGTCAAAACAACCTCGTATATTTTAAAGAGATATGCCAAGGCACAACCTTCCCTTACCATCCATCTTCATCCCACCCACTTTCGATTCGATCAACAAGATGGCAGCTTTCCCTACAACTCGGAGATGAAGGTCATCATTGAACATATCCGATCTCAAACCGTACCCCACGATATGCTGGAGGAGCTTCTTCGCGCTGGTGTGAAGTTCTACGAAGGTACAACAATCGAAAGTCCCGTCGAAATCTGAAATTTATATTGACATTCCCCTCAAAAACAGGCTGTCTTATCGTTAAAGTAGTGGATCACAAATCAGTATCAGCCCAGACGAGCAAGTCGACCATCCCATCATCTGACGAGAAGAACACGCCATTTTCTATCCATAACTACAACCAACACGTTACGCCATCACCTTATATACCCTATCCCAAACAGAACCAAGTCCGGCCCGAAAAAGTCGATTCCCCCAAACCAGAAACATCTGGGAAGGAGACTGCAACCGAGGACTCCAGCACCGGACAAGATGGCACTGCGAACGGGGTTTCGGCGGGTGACTCATCTGCCAAACAACCAACTACTAAACCGAAAGTCTTCACCACTGTTCTTCACCCCACGTCGCTCTCTATACAAGCCGAACTGACATACTTATCCACCACACCGCACCCGTTCGCAAATGCGACTTCAAACGCCAACAAGCAGCCAACAATACAGGGTACATCTAAAGCATCTACGACATCTACGACATCTACGACGCCGACGGCTCCGCCCACTCCAAAGAGACAAAAGATGCTTGTTGACCCTGAGGATCTCCCCGAGTTCGAAGCGAAGATTATCAGAGCCGTGGCACCTCCCCTCTACTTGGAACCAGTGGATAGCTTTGAGTCAGCACAACAGCTTCTTCAGCTCATGGAAAGTCCACTTCACCGTGACAAGCCGCCTTCGTCCAAGACGAGGAAACGTACAGTTGCAGAACTGGCAGCAGACGAAGCTCTTGCCGCCGAAGAAGAGAGATTTATGCTTATTATGGACGAAAGGCTGGAGCCTGCGACATCTAGTGCGGCAGGTGGTGCCAAGTCAGCCGTGGACGATACCGCTGGAGCAGTACCATTCGAGCCACGCTTCTCAAGATTCAAGACCATTGAAAATATCCGTGTCCAGCATGAAGAAAAAGCGAAACGGGAGCACGAGGCACAGATACAGCAGGAACACATTAAACGACAGGAACAGGAGAGAGAACGACGCCAGAGAGTAGAAGATCAAGCGAAAGAAGAACGGCGTCAGCAACTCGCTGCGCAGCAGGCTCATGCTCAGCTGGCGGCTCAACAACAGCAACGAATGGCCAATAGTCTTGCTCAAGTAACCCAAGCCCAGATGTCGTCACCTATTGTTCGCAACCAAACACCACACAATACGTCCTCCCCTGTCGTTGGAAACAATGTGGGCATTGCAGGTGGCGGCGTACCCATGAACGTTACTACGTCTACTCAAGGAGCCGGAAGCCCGCCAAGACCGCCGTCAACTATGCAGCATGCCCACCCCGGTGTTATCAGTCACCCAATGGCAGCCTCAAGAAGTCAACAGAGCCAGAGTCGAAATGGCACGCCACAGATGACTCAAGGTACACCGGCTATGGGACATGCTACTCCTGTCATGCGCAATGTTACACCAACGCAGCGTATGGGTCATAGCAGTCCGCCCAATTCGACAATGGCTCAAACACCTGTCATGAACCAATCCATGATGGGCACGCCCCAAATGGGAGGAGCTGGCATGGGGCTTACGCCTCAGCAACAACATATCCTTTTGCAGCAGCGACAACAGCAGTTGCTTGCACAACAAGGCCTTAACCCGCAGCAAATTGCGCAAATGCAGGCACAGCATAACATCCAAAACCACCACCAACAGCAGCAACAGCAGCTGTTACACCAGCAACAACAGTTGCAGCAACAAAACCCACAGCAGTTGCAACAAAATGTCCACCCTCAGCACTCCTACCAGGCACAGTTGCTGCGAACACAAATGGCGCAGATGCAAATGGCCCAGCAAAAGCAGGGTGGACAGCAGCCAGGAGGTATGCAGATGACAGCACAGCAACAACAACAACAGCAACGGATGCTTCTCGCTGCTGCTGCTCAGCAAAACGGTGGCCAGATTACACAAGGTCCTGTGCAATGGGGCCCTCAGCATCAACAACTGTACCAGCAACGCGTAATCTCGCTGCGGCAAGACATGGTGAGGCGATACGGTCAACAGTATGGGGCACCCCAGAATTTCCCGCCTCAAATTGCCCAGCAATATGGATCTGGTGTGGAAAAGAGTGCCCGAGCGTACGTCATGGAAATGATGCGCAAGGAGCACATTGCGATGCGCCATCAAGTGATACAACATCAACAGCAGCAGCAAATGATGGCAAATGGTATGGGGAAGTGAACTCGGAAAGGAGAGTAGGTGAGGTTGTTTTTGTACGGACTACGGATTTTGTTTATACTGGACCGGCGCAGTGGGTAAGATGACCACGTTATGCATAATCTATTCTTACTACGGTACGATGCGAACTATGATTATTGATTCGGAGTGGGCTTTTTTTTTTTTTTTTTTTTTTTTTTTCGATCTTGGTTTCTGGAGTCTTTCATCTGGGAGAATACTTGGGTTGGCGGTGCTCTTTTTTATTACATTTCCTTTGCTATTTCATTTTTCCCGTGGGATAATATTCTCTCTTGTTTGAGAGAGAGGCCCGAGGTCAAGAAATGGAACGCCTCAGACATACAGTTGATACCACTTTTGCATTAGGGTCAAACATTGTTCGCCTTTTTCTGTTTTGCTTGTCTTTTTCTTGAAATTCTGGGAGTTCTGATCTTCTTGTGACTAATCAGACTGCCTGCATTGCACGTCTATAACTCAAGAGGGGAGAATTCGCGAGGTACGGATCTTTCTTGAGGTTTGAAAGTCTTGATTGATTATTTGCTTCTTCACCAAAGGTTCTTCCTTTGCTATTGTTTGTACATGATGTTATTTCCCCCTCCATCTGGAATTTTCTATTTCTTCGTGTCTTCTCAGTGTGACATTGTAATTAGTTTCGCAATTAAAATTATTGCATTCAGTGATTTGAAAAATGTGGAGATACATGTATACCTTACTATTACTATATGTAGATTAAAGAGTACCAGAGAGTACATTTATATTGTCAACAGACATCTGGAGTATACTCCAAATGTTTACACATTCGATCTTGAATGTTGAATGTTGGCTTGAATACATACATATGTAGCACTGCACACCAAATAGTTTCTTCTCTAACCAACTACTCTCCTAAACCCATCAGAATATACCTTCGCGACGAGTCAATGATTGAACAGATAAATTCCCGCCTCACTTTGTTTTCAAATCGATGCTGAACAACCGAAAATATTATATCCAATTTACGATTATTTAACCTGTAAACACACACAAAAAGAAAGACTACTTGCAAGATACGTAAAAAAACCGAAAGCTGAACAACAATCGAGATCAGTCCTGTTCCTAGCAGATATGATTCCGCACAAACCTGACATATCACCTCTCCCAACGTGGATCCCCAAACGAACCATAAAATTGGGTTTATCAAGTATAATAAAACACTAACAAAAAACAAAATAATTAAAAATAACAACCATGTCCCGCGTGTGCATAAAAAAAGATCAAGGAAGACCCCTGTTCATGGGGACCACCTTGGAAAAGAAAAGAAAACACCAAATCAAATTCGGACAAAAGGCCGAGGCATGTCAGATTTTTTTCTTTTCTTTTCTTTTCTTTTTTTTTTGGGGGGTCCTTTGTTCGATACGAGCGAACGGGGTTGATTGATATAGTTTAAAGCTAGATTGAAGCCCGGTGCGGGGTAGATGTACATAGACCCCGACATCCCGGTTCCTGAGTATATGATACGTTAACTTTATGTCTGGAAAGACATGTGAAACGGGGACGAAAAAGAAAGAAAAAAAAACGAAAAAAAAAAAAAAAAAAAAAAAAAACAACTTTGTTAGATGCGTCATACTGAAACGCGGCTTCCACGTTGGAAGGATTGCAGCAGGGTTGCAGCGTAAATCTATAGAACAGGAATAATACCATTGATTGAGTGACAGGTCCGAACACGTAGAGACGATAATTTCCCGATTCGGCAAGTTTGTTCGCTCTGCGTTTCACACAATTTTTCTTCTTCTTTGGTTGTTATCGATCGGCTTCAAATTTTTTTTCCATGTTTCACTAAATACTTACAAATGAGTCGTTTCTTCTCAACCATTCCGTATAGGGGTATTGTTGAAGAAGTTCTAGTTCATTATTCAAAGAATGGTATACATCGAAACTGAAATTTGAGATTATTGGCCAGGCCCAACGGTTTATGATTGATATTAAGACGTTAGTAGGTTGGTATACGTCCAAGCGGAGACATCACATCGTGACGTGGAAAAGCCGGACTCAACAGGAATCCCGGAATATCCGGGCCAACTACCAGTCATGTATGATCGCAGGTATTTAGATAGAAGAGAATTTTCCAATAATAGTCAATCGTTAACTGTTGGTTAGTATTTTCCAGCGATTTTTAAGTGTAAATTAAAAAACTACACTCATTTCATGACTGGCCTAGCACCCTTCAACAGAATTGTGAACAACTATAATTAGATCGATAACCATCATCTCAAAATAGCTTCCAACTAGTTAACGCCACATTGTTGGATATTAAATGAATATTCTTCTCTTAAAAAAGACAATTCTTCCGCTGGGTCGTTTATTTCCGGTTCATCAAGCGCAGCGGGAATTTACCACATCATTTTTGATACTCGTCACATTCAGTCGAGGCCCATGTACCGAGAGCCTGGTAGCTGGATTTGCACTATTCATTGTGAGTTATTTATTTACTTATAAAATCCTCAGCTTTTAACAAAGAAAAAAAAAAGGCTATTAACTGATTCAGATGTTTCTTCTGTCTCTTCGTTTCTTTGCCTCGTAGATAGACACCCCGGACTACTCAGGTGTACCTTTGCCTGACTAAGAAGATCCGACGTGTGAAACATAACTGACACCGGTGGCAAAAAGCTGCTACAAGAGATCGACATTCTGAAGGCGAAAAACAAAATAGCCATATTATCAACTGTGTTTCAGTGTAAACATCTTTTCCCCTGGATCGAGCGAATAAAAGACCCGTTGACGTAAAGAATATCGATCTTCATTATGTAACTATGTATGTAGGATATGGATAGTACAGGGTTTAGTTGTTTCGCGCATTGTTCCTGGACAAGGCCTGGTCTCTCCTTATCGGATGCATAGTTGGGGCCGATGCTGTAATGCTGATATCAGTTGGCATTCAATGTGGGTATCCGTGGTAATCATCCTCAGAGATAGGGCTATACTTGCAGCCTCAAATATCTCGTCCTATCTAGAGATCGTCAGGTAGTATTGAATCAATAGCTAGGAGATAATTATCTGCAGCTGGCCCATTCCATCGAAATCAACATATGTACAAAGAAACCCAAACCCTCTTGACCCACGATCTCGATGAAAAAGCAACGCAACCAAAAAAGTCGCCACCGTAAGCAGCCAGCCACAAAGCTTCACCCATCGCTGTATGATACCATATCTGCAACAAAATGAACCACAAACCAGTTTTTTGATTCGATAGTTCTTGCCAAGGCCGGCTGAGCCGTGCAAAAGATCACGTCTGTGTGTCATCCATTATTGCGTGCATCGAGTACTGTATAAGGGGAAAAAGTCCCGCAGATCTTCTCAGTAAGGGGGTTCGCCCCAACTAGTATCGAGCTATATCAGGATGGCAAAAGTGAAGCTGAGTGAGAAACGATCGCCGTATTGACCCCGGATCGCGCTTTAAAGATAGGACTACTACTGCTATGCACGGCCGATGCTGGAAATTGAGATCGCAACTGGAGGGCAAGGATGAAAAGTGGAGAGCTGCATGTCATTCAGTAGCTTCATTTTGAAAATCACACTAGACCAGCCCACTGGAAGGCTTTTCAGCTTGAAGATGTTTCTGCAAATAGATAGCGGAGATCGATCGATAATAGGTGAATAGATTTCAAGGTAAAGGGCTTTGTGATCCGTTTCGACAGAGATAATCGAGATCCTCAGACACGACCGTAAATCCGTTGTTCTGGCGCAATTAATGGTTGGTAAACTAGTATCAATTTTAGCAACAAGCATGGGACAAGGCTATTATTTTTGGAACAAAGAATGTGCCTTGTACTAGTGGGTTGAAATGTAGGTCTCGACCAAGATAGCAAACGAACAGCATTACAGAGTACAAAGAACCAAGTTTGCACGGAATGCAGCTGTTGCTCAATTCGGATAGTATTGCATGGCGGATCAGACATACTTCCTAGTCGGTACTTATCCATAGATGGTACAGCAATAAACAATCGCTTTGATTAACTTTCGATGAGAGAATAGGCAGGTTGATGATCGACATGATGCCAAGACTACCAGGACGAGGACCAAAGCACTTCAATCCAAGTATGGAAAACGCCGCATTAGTCACCAGTCTGGCCAGCAAGACGATCAGGGCATCGGTCACAAGTTCACAACTAGGGCTGATCACGGGCCCTGGCAAACGCGAACACCCAAATCGCGAACCGTTCAATCTTTCAAGGGAACATTTGGAATATTGTCTTGGCGCGACGCAGGAACAGTCATAGACTTGCAGGCACCTGCTAGTCGTGATCATGATGGCCCCTTGCCGAAATCGATATTTCGCTGCGGCTTTGAGGCGGCTGGAAGGGGACATCGAGTCTCGTCGAGATTTACGACGCGGGGTAAAAGCTGGTCCGTGTCGTGAACGTTGGTTGAGTAAACGCCTCTTCGCAGAGTGAACCCAGCTGAAATTATCGCCGATCGAGGCTTGGAATAATCACGGGCTAAAGCTGCAAGCCCCCCTCAAAAGCGAACGATAAAGTTCGGGGAATTTTAAGTTTGCCCGCCCTGAAAAGTGAGTGATCACCTCACTACGGAGAACTCTCGGGGGACTAGATGAACTTTTTCAGCCAAGGCATTAGTCGCCATCAGCTTGGTGCCTGTCGTTTTGCAGGTTGGAATGGTGCCCCAAGCGGTGGTACAGGCAGGCAAATCTTGGTGTCTAGACCGAGGCGGAAAATAACCCGAACAGACGGTTCCCTTTGCCATATTGATTGACGCAACCAATTTTGATCTGGCCTAATCGGGACTCATGCGTCTCATAGTCAATCTATAAATTACTTAGTAACAGATCATGCGAACTTGGGTTCATCGGTAATTTATGGTGGGTTTCAATGTTTCAATCACCAAGTTGGTGAGCAACAATGGGTACATTCAGAAATACCAAGCTTTCTCACAAGGTTTACGGAGTTGCACGGAGAAAAACATCTTGCAAGAAGAACGAATGACGAACCGCTGATGAACGAGGAATGTCATATTTTGGGGAGCGATCTCCCAGTATGAAATTCACAGTGTACGTAGCAGCAGACCCACCACAACGGTACGCACCATGTTGAATAGGAAGTGATACACAGTACATAGCTACCCCCAAGTACTAGTACCAAGTAGTGTCTGTGGTTCGTGGGTCTTTGTGAAAACTTGGCGGGGCCTAGTTTTCTTCTTTAGTCTCGTAAAATGATGGTGGAGGCGAGACTCCGGGAGGACCCATGATTTTCGCGCTGTCATCCAGGTTCTGGGTCCGGTAGAACGGGCCGTGTTTGTAATACGTAGTAGTACTACGTATTGAAACAAGCGCTGGAATGTGACGTGCAGCCAAGAAAAGCCATGTCAACTTTTGGATGAACGGAGTTGGGTCAAAAGAGGGAAATGGTGATAGTATTTTCAAACGTCGCCACGAGGTGAGCAGCACAGAACGAGCTTCACATTTGGGCCACAGAGCGTGCTGGCGATTTCGAATAATCGCGGTGTGCCAAGCGAGTGCGGTCAACATCGGTGCACAGCGCGCGCATGTTTCATGACGCACAGAGAGCATACAGGCGAAACTGCCCTCGTACAGAGCTAAGCCGTCTAGGGTGCAGGGTCGCATCTATCCGCTGTATCTGCAGTTTCCGGAATACAGCATCGTGTTCCGCGAGACCCAGAATTTCCCAGTGTACCCACAAAAGTGCCTCATTTGGGTAAGTGTTGCAAGTGCACTTGCAAGACAAGGTCGGCGCTAGACGCTCAGATAGCGGATAATGGTGGGGGGGAGGGGATGAGCCTAATGATCCAATGGGGGCTTGCAGACTAAGAATTTGTGGCTTTGCATTCCTAGGCGTATGGCGTTGTTAGCGCGAGTGGCCCAAATATCAGACTTCAGTAGGATAGATCAGAAAAGCTAACCGTTGCGTTGGAATCCAGATACGGTGGCCCCGAACCAAGCCACTGGACCAAACCCCGAGTCATGGCTGGACAATGTGATCCAGGATCATGACCCTCCCGGTAGGGCTTTTCAGGGCCGCACTAGAAAGGAATTAGCATTTGCTGAGGTCTGGAATTAACTCTCGCCTAGCCGTCGAGGGTCGAGAGGGGACGGGGCATCAGAAAAAGTGAGCGGTAACATGGAAAGCACATTTGTATTTGTCACGGCGTGAGACCGGCGGGGCTGCTGCCTGGCAGAGCTCAGTGAGCATCGTAGGAGCCTCGCTGCAGGGCAGTTGAGCGGTCAATCATGAGGAGAGAAGAAGAGGAAGACGAGGTGGTGAGGCGTGAAGTCGATGACGACGGTGCCGGTCTTGGAGTGTAGGACAGCAGTGGCAGAGGCAGCAGCCACACAGGGAAGGCGGCACCTTCCCTGCACATTCCTCAGCAGCGCAGTCTCTTGCACTGTACGTAGGCAAGACGTGCATCTGCGTAGCGCAAGTATGACATGTCCGGCGTGTCGAATGCACCGTCTCTGGGCTCTGGTCTAGTCTGGGCTGTGCGAGAATGCTCCTCAACCGTGCGCCACCAGATGACAGGCACACTGCTGCTAATTACTATTGTTACTAATATACTATGAATACTAGTATCGATGGCTGTCTGAATCTGGAGAGACGCGGCTGCTGGCGGCGCTGTCATTGGCCACCGGGGCGATCGGGAAGCAACAAACTAGTCTTTATGGGGATAGTACGGCGGGCCCGCCAAGGCTTCCCCACAGTCTCGATGGACCGCGAGCTAGTCTATTTATGGAATAGCACAGGGCTCAGCCCTCCACCGCGCCAAGCTAGTAACAGGTAGCGCTGCAGCCATTCGCACTGTTGTCTGTCATTGCATACATGAAACTAACCGCTAGCCTGGAAGCCAATCGCACTCGTCAGATACAGAATATGGGCAAATGCTACCCCGGAAGCTGTCGTCGCCGCAATGACATCTGTCTATGATGGGTCCCGGACGGTGATTGGCCTGGCCCTGGGGGACATCGTGATGAGAGAGAGAGCTGTATCCGGAAATCCGAGATCATGAAGAAAACCCGAAGAGTATGAGAGAGACGATGCCGACAAGAATCATTGCTTCAGCACGAAATATGCTCTGGTACCCGTCTCATGGTCTTTCTAGCGGTGGCTGTGGCAATCGCCGTACATACGTTAAACCCGCATCATGACCCAGCCTGCGGTGGATCTTTTCCTCTACTCGACACTGGTCTGTGCAGCGATAGTCTGGCATACTACGATTGTCATCCTCAGTCAATGCGGCCCACTCTCAGACATGGCTTGTATACACAGCGTGAGCGAGTTGGACCGGCATAGCGATCGCGACACTGTTCGTGTCCAGTAGTGATTCGTACGAGCATTCTCCAAAACAAGGCCTATGCTCAAAGTCTATTCAGGCTCAGCTACGAGGTCTCTGGTAGACGTACTACTGAATCAATAGACGAGATGTTTCTCTGAATGAAGATTCGACTCAAAGGCCTAGGCTTCTTCGGGTTGTCACCAGTCCCGCTCTCCCCTGACGAAGGCGACGGCCGAGGCCGACAGACAAGATCATGCATCATATTCCAAGCCGTTCTCTCAGCATCGCCCATAGGCACCAACCTTGACTTCGACTGTGGCGGGCGATGGCCTATTGGGAGTCGAGATCAGTCTCCACTCTTGGACCACATCGATAGCGATGGGTCGATCATCTTGACCCCTGCTCAACTGGTCCGTACGCAGGTCCCGGCCGTCGATCCGGCCCAAAGAAAGGAAAAAAGACACGGAAAGGTAGAGGCCTGGGGCTGGCTCCCTTGACACTGCGATGCCCTAAACTTGTCCAGCTGGCGTAATGCGCACAAGTTTAACCGAGTCGCTGACATTGGCCGGCTCCCCGGCGCCTTAGACTTTCCAAATATGTCGAGAGGTCAGTGAGCCGCATGAACAACGCTTGATGCTGAGCATTCCGTCTCTCATTCCTGAAACGATAATCATCTTTTTCAGTCCCATCTGAGTTAGTGGAAACTTATATCCAAATCAGGACACTTGCAGTTCTATCAAATGGAGTCACTCTGGATCTAGTGAGAGCCAGCATTGACCCCGATCCACTTTGCCAGCAAGTTCCTGAACTGACTCAGAGCGAGCCAAAGCTGCTTAATCTAAATCGAGACAATCCTTGGTCCAACTGCACACCTGCAAGGCAAGATTTGCAGGAAACCGAAAAGGGCCCAAAAAAGCTATAAACCAAATCCACCCCTCCTGTGTTCAGAACTTGTAAGGCAGACCTTTTGTGTGTGCAAAGAAAAACCAAGAGGCAGAACGATATCGACCCTCCCCTTGCTGAGACTCCTGCTTCAATACACCAGCCCACCCTATCCCAATACGGTCTGCGCGTTTAAGGGCGGCTCCTTCACACACGAGGTTTTCGGGCGATTCCTTTGGTTTTGACTTGATCGATTGCCTCGTGAGATACCAGCCCTTTTGAGGGGGAGATTTGTTATCCAGCAGAGGAGCCGTGAGGTGGTGGTATCCCGCGGTCGTGGTTACCAAGCAACTCAATAGCCCACATTCCAGGCCTTGCATTTGCATCGCAGGCACGCGTCGCGTTTGTCTAGCAAGTTTGCCTTTTTGTTGCACGACACCATGGCCTTTGAGGGTAAGTGCGATTGTCCTTTTTAGTCCAGAGCCACTTTATTGCCAGGAATTTTGATATTTGATCTCGCTGCCGCCCTCGTTCCTCCGACCCTCTCTTCTTACCACCCTCGACATTCTTTACCCTCCCTACCCACAAGTCCTACTTTATTTTAATTTTTTTTTCCTTTCTGTCCCTACCCACGTTCACTCTTTTAGCACGAGCAAAATTCCTTCCCTCTTTTATATTTCCTTCCCTTTCATTCCCTGTTGCCGACCCTTCTCAACCATACCAAGGGGTCTAACACTGTACAGCAAGAGACGTTGAAATCGATCCTGCACTTCAGGATCTCGGCTACCCGACACCAGACAGCGAAGACATGCGTTCCGAATACAACATGGCAGACAGACTGACCATCGATGTCGAGTGCCCGCCGCTGGGCACAAGTACTTGCTCCAGCTTCTCACCAATGGACTCTCCTACACCGACGCCGACCTCTCTCTATAGCCATGGATCTCTTGCTTCTCCTGGATGGCATGACGGTAGTGCATATTCTCATGGTTTAGAAAGCACTAGGACAGCCACCCCGTTGAGAAGCAGCTTCCGTATGGCTGATATCACCGCCGGAGACGGCATGATGCACCAGTATGATAATGTCGAAGGTCACGAGCGAGTCCCTCTCTTCGATTATATGCCAGGATACACAGACAATGTGGAGCAATTTTGGATTCCCCAGGACATCCCCAAGGCATATGAACCAGCAAACAACTTTCAGTGCCAACCAAACATGGCACCGCAGTACCCTCAGATGGTCCGGAACTGCTACCGCAACAGCCAGCCGAACTATCTTCCCGAGTCAGCATCTAACCCTTGTCTGTCTCGTCCCATCTTTCAACAGACCGAGCGACTACCAAATGCCATGTCCATGACGAACATGAGCCAATGGATGCCCCCTACGGATATGATGCAACCACAAACCATCACCCCTGCCCAGGCTTTTACGCAGACACCGATGACTCCGCCTTCGTCTTATGCTGGATTCCCTGGGTCTGCCAACACGCTACGGACTCACACTCCTGTGACTCCAGTGCGGTCGAGTTCCATGGGCTCCGGAACCGAAACACCCATGACCCGACTCTCTGGTGGCCACAGTGACAACACGGACGAAGAATGGCTTTCTCCAGGCATGCGGGAGAGTCTCCGACACCGCCAGCCGCAGCGCCAGCTTTCCCGAAAGTCACTCAAGAAATCGTCATCCAAGCAAAGCCTACGCCTCGAAAACCTGCCCTCAATCATCAAACAAGTGCAATTCAAATGCACGGAACCCGGATGTAAAGGCCGCTTCAAGCGACAGGAGCACCTCAAGCGTCACATGAAGAGCCACTCAAAGGAGAAACCTCACGTATGCTGGGTCCCCGGCTGCAACCGAGGCTTTTCTCGCAGCGACAACCTCAATGCCCACTACACCAAGACTCATAGCAAGCGTGGCGGCCGCAACCGCTACGTTGCTACTCTCGACGAGACCAGCCCTGACTTCGACCCAGAATTCCGCGGTCAACTGACACCAGATGGCCGTCCTATTTACGGATCGAAACTGGACGACCCCATCCCCATGGACGGCACTGATGCGGATGGCGAGTCATGGGATGAGTAAATCATTTCTTCTTGACCGAAGAGTGACAAAAAAGGCATTATACCCCTTGAGGAGGATATCTATACAACAGCACCGATCAGGCCCTGTTGAACGCTTCGCCGCACCCTTGTACAATTTTTGAAAAACTACCCGGAAGCATTTTTATTTACACATCTTTTATTTGTTGATTTGGGTATCAAGCACATTTTTTTTTTTTATCTATCCATTTTTCCTTTTCTGTGATATTCTGTGTCGTCGCATAGTGGACTGGATATTGGTGGGTTGGCTTTTTGGTTTTATTTTCCTCTGTATTGCTATTTCTGTTCTTTTTTTGTCATCACATGTACTACCAACAGCAACATCATACTTGTTACTACCACCGCTGCACAAATAGGTGCCTCTTAATCTAAAAAAAACTTTTTGTCGACTGACACGACTATTCACCTTTACTCAGCCATCATCATCAATCACTATTCACTCACTACGACTGCGTAGTATGTAGTACTACATAGTCCTCCCGTCATGCACTGATCTACAGTACGTAGTCTGTTTCATCCCTTGAACAGACTGGAGTACCCCAGTCCCTAGTCCAATCTGCGGCCTGCACGGCTTATTCGCGCAGACAGAAGAATTATTAAAATGAGTTGCACGATGGACAAAAAAGCCACTAGCAGCGATATTTCCCTCTCCCCTTGCTGCCACTCTACAGGCAGCAGCCTCATTTATGAAACTTTTTTTTTATACATACATCAATGCAGCTATACAATTTCCCGGTATCCAATTAGACGGGGCTTGAAGGCGTCAAAGCTCCGGATTCAGCTCGCCCCCTTGAGTGTCGTGTTTATTGCGTATTATTGGGCTGTGAGAAGGTTGCAGTTATTTTGTATTAAATTCAAAATTCATAAGCCTTGGGACATGTAATTTTTTTTTTTCTTCTCTGGATGCGCCCCTTTTCGATTCAATGCTGAAAGTGATACCAGTCTTTTGGTTGTTTGGGTCGTTTTCAATAGTGTCCGTGTTTATCGCGATTATTTGTGGCCGTGCTCAGGTACATTGACTGTGCTTTGACGCAGACAGCAATTATGATTGTTGATGTGTAGTTTTCTTAAAATAGAGAGTGCGATTACTGGTTTCTTCAAATTTTTATCCGGAGGAATCAAATATCCGGAATACAGGTAAATTGCTGCTAATACCGGTATTTTGTATATATACTAGTCTCGGAAGAACACAGGACGAGTTCAGCTCTGAGGACGTAAAATTATTCCGATCCCAGGAATCTGGGGTAAGAAATGACGACAAATGATGCTTACGGAGTTCAAATGCTGGCGGCATAACCGTTGAACTCCGAAGCGCCGCTTCGGAGTTGGGGGTTAAACGTCGCCGCCTAATTTCTGGTGAAGATGGCGAGATGATAAGAGGTTTTGATATCTATATCTGAATTATTTTTATTTTCCCTTTCATCCATGGTTACTTCAGACCTTAAAGTCCTCATTCCACTTTTCTCTTCATCTAGTTGACTTGGTGTTGGCGACATCGCGGCTGTGATTGGCTCCCAACCAGGAGATAAACGCCGACGACTCAGCTGCATTCCGAAACAAATCCTTGTTATCATCCAGGTCTTTCTGTCAACAACTGATGAGACCGTTCAAATCACTGCTATTTGAACTCATCGACGCCCCCGGTCTCCTCGACCAGGCATAATTGCAGCCATATCTTTCCATCTCGAGGAAATCCCGACGCTGCGGCTGAAAGTATGACATCCAACAGTGCCGAAACCACAGAGTACACTCCTCTCCTGGGAGATGCACCACCACCACAGGAACAGTCCAACTGGAAAAATCGGCTGCTGCCGCAATGGACGCGCAAGAAATGGCAAGTGATACTGGTCGCCGGCGCGATTTTGCTGTTTATCAACTTTGGAGATGCCCTTGGCACGGCCCCGCAGGTGCGGCTCTTTGAAGAATTGGCTTGTCAAAACTATAAAAAATCTATTGGGTATGGGGGAGTGAATGGGACGGTTTCTTTGGATGGGGATATCTGCAAGTCCGAGCCGGTGCAGAGTGAGGTTGCGTTTGTTATCGGGTGGAAGAATACTCTTGATATCCTGCCTTGTAAGTCTCACCAGCAGTCAACTACAGAAAGGAAAAGAAGACACAGGTCTGACATTGAGTGCAGCTGTTGCTCTTGGCTTGCCGTACGGTGTATTGGCAGACAAAATCGGACGAAGACCTGTTGTTGTCATGTCCCTCAGTGCAATTGCGATTAGCGAGATCTGGCCGCGGATTGTCTGTACGTACCCCTCCCCCTCCCCTGACAGGCAAACACAGACATGCTAAACTTATCTTCAGGCTGGTTCGGCTGGCCGCTTCGTATAGTCTGGCTTACTGGGCTTTTCCGAGCTCCCGGAGGCGGCGAGCTTGTCGCTACGAGTATGCTCTTGTCCATTGTAGCGGATATCTTCGAGGCTGAAGAAAGGTAGGTACACTCACGCAGTAACTGCTTGCTTATAAAAACTAACTCAAGAATAGAGCCACGGCGTTGTTTCGACTGATGTCGCTTTCCATTGCCGCCCAGGTCTTGGGTACTCCGATCAGTGCGGCCGTAATGGATATCGACCCCTGGATTCCGTACTTTCTCGGGCTGGCAATAATAATGGCAAGCGCAACGAGCGGCTTCTTCCTGCCGGAAACCCTGGGCGATGCAAAGGCAAAAGGACACATGGCCGAGGACAACGAAGATGAAGAAATCCCTGAACCTTTGCAGGTGTCGCCCACACCCAAAGACGGTGTCTTCAATACGATCATCACCCAGGCGCAGGAGTTTATCAGTTCTACGAGGCACATGTGGAAGGATCCAAGGATAGTCGTGCTCATGCTTGTGGCATTTGCCGGCGCCATGGACAAGTCGTCTCTCTTCTTGCTGATTCAATATGCATCCGCCAAGTTCCATTGGAGCATTTCCGAAGTGAGTTCTGTCTCAATAACCCTGCACACTGAGAAGAAATAGCCACTAACAGCGAGGCCAGTCAAGCTATCTCGTTACCATCCGCGGGAGCATGAGCCTGGCAGCGTTTTTGTTCTTCGTTCCCTTTCTATCCACCTTCCTGACGCGCAGACTTCGTTACAGCGCCGTTGAAAAAGACCTGTGCATTTCCCGAGTGTCTGCCATGTTTGGCATAGTCGGGTACTTTTTGGTCTTCATTGCACCGGCTCCTGCGCCGCTCATCATCGGGACGCTGTTCATGTCGCTCTCGCTGCCGTTTCTGATTGCCGTCATGAGCGTAGCCACGTCGTTTGTGCCCCCCGAGTATGTCGCAACCTTGTACAGTGCCATGTCGGTGACACAGTCGCTCGGGACGATCGTGGCGGGCCCGACGTTTGCCAAACTGTATGCTGTGGGCATGCAGTCAGGGCTGGCTTGGTCAGGCTTGCCGTTTGCGGTCGGATCGCTGATCTTCATCTTGGTCTTGATTCCGGTGATGTGCATACGACCGGCGAGGCTAGACTCTTGATTTAGATTGGGTTTTAGTATTATGTTGCTGCCTATTTCTGGGAGGTTTTGTGTCTGCTTGGAGTTGGATGGCTGCCATTCTTTTTGTTTCCCCTTAATTTTGCTGCTCATTTTATTGTTTCTTATTACCACGACGTTGAGAGTTGTCGACTAGACCCTTGGACACCTATGATATCATTTATACATTATATTATTAGGACGTAGCTCCAAATCACATGAAGCTGTGCAGCTTCGGAGGTCCCCGTGGCGTCGAGTGGACACGAGCCAAGCCATGAAAACATGCATGCAACGCAAATTTAAAGAGTGAAACGCGCAGGATTAGGATGATTGCGGTATGGCCTTCAGCGCCCACGCGCTTGATGCCTCTTCAGGCCTCGTGTCCGAGCAGATGCAACCTTGTCGGTTTAGGCCTTCAGCCTTCTTTTCTCTGGGGTCTTGACGACGTACTCTCTCGCACCGACCATGGAGCAGGTGGTCCAACGCGCCCACGAGATTGGCAGAGCGCACTATCCTGATCGAGATGCAGAAAATCTCATTTGCCGCGCATTTTATGGTTGATGCAACATCTCCGGCGGCCGGCCAATTGCAGCCCCCATCGCCCTGATCAACATCACAACAAATGCGCTGGAGCCGGGGTGCCCGTGGCCGTGCCGATATGATGAGTACTTCTCTTATAAGGGATTAATGCGATGCCTGCTTGTGGTCGACTAGTGACTCAGGGTATCTACTATCCCGTGACGCCAAATAGAGGAGTGTTTACAGAGTAAACGTCTAAGCGAGAGGATAAATTTGCTGCATCTGCATTTTCTATTAGCATTGACTAGGCTGCCTGGCAATAATAATAACAACAACAACATCCTGCTGCTCCACGATCGACAGGCCGTGTTGTTTCATTCGGGCTGCGATACTACACCCCCATCTGTTGATCCTCCCGACATCCGCTGTTGAAAAGTTCCTCTCCCCATACAAACCACAAACCACAAACTTCAAGCATGCTGTCCCCCTGCAACAGCGCACCAGCCATCAGCCATCAGCCATCAGCCATCAGCCATCGGACAGGCGACGCCGTGCATGCCATGACGACGCGCCGGCAGCGAATCACTGCCGCCAAAGCGCCAATGCGACTCTCTGACTCTGTACACACGAGAAAAGTGGGATCGCGCCGGCGCAGATCGTCTTTAGTCGCTCGCGATCGCCAACCACAGCCCAGAGCAGCGCGATGGGGCTCTGTCGTGGCGGTTTAGTGCCGTCTCACTGCTAGATCCCCTCCTGCTGCTTTGGGCAACAATCGTCGCCGATATCGATCTGCAGGCACCATCGGTGGCGGCGCTTGAAAGTGCAGTGCGACCTTGCTATCACGATCCGGGATAGGCTTATAGCACCTATCAGTTATAAGATCGCCCTCCCCCTCTGTTTCTCTCTCTGTTTTCTACCATTGACTATCTCTGTTCACATCACACAAAACATCACACAATGTCTCGCACTCTTGGTCTCGTCGCCGCCGGCGCCCTTGTCGGCAGTGCTCTCGCCTCTATCCAGGTCTGCCAGAACAGCAGCCTGGCCACCAGCTGCAGCAGCAGCAGCAACAGCCGCATCATGGCCAGGGCCTCGAACTCGTGCTGCCTCGAGTCACCTGGCGGTCTTTTGCTCCAGACCCAGTTCTGGGATGCTTCGCCTGCCATCGGCCCCGCCGACTCATGGGGTATCCACGGTCTCTGGTATGTATTCGATCTATATAGTCGATAGCTTTGTGCTGACCCAACCAGGCCCGACAACTGTGACGGCACCTACCAGTCCAACTGCGACTCGTCTCGTGAATACAACGACATCGGCTCTCTCCTCCAGGCCGCCGGCAAGACCGACACCCTCAGCTACATGAAGAAGTACTGGCAGAGCAACGACGAGTCTGCCGAGACCTTCTGGGAGCACGAGTGGGCCACCCACGGCACTTGCATCAACACCATTGACCCCTCGTGCTACACCAACTACAAGAAGGGTGACGAGGCTGTTGACTTTTTCGGCAAGGTCGTCAGCCTGTTCAAGACCCTGGACACCTACTCTGTACGTTTTCGCTTCCTTTTTTGGTGGGAGAACATCGTCCTAATGATTTTACAGGCTCTCAAGGATGCTGGCATCACCCCCGGCTCCAAGACCTACTCGCTGAGCGACATTGAGGATGCTGCTGCCAAGATCCACGACGGCAAGAAGGTCTACTTCTCCTGCAGCAGCGGCTCGCTGTCGGCTGCTTACTACTACTTCCACCTGCGCGGTAACGCCATCAACGGCGAATACGTTGCTGTCGACACCCGTATGTCACTCTGAATACTCGTATATTTCGTGGCTAACATCATTCACAGCTGAGAACTCCAACTGCCCTTCGTCCGGCATCAAGTACCCCGTCAAGGAGACCAGTAAGTCTTGCCTGAATTATGTATCAATTGGACTCGAAACTGACTCTTCTTAGGCTCTTAAATGTCGTTCTCTGATCGATGTGACATGGAAAACGTCTTGATGACTACAGGTCCCTTTTAATGACCAATAGCATGATGTAAAAATGGATCAAATGTATTCATAATGTCATAAAATGCCTCTCATATGTACATAAAACTATCGTACAAATAAATTCGTGTGATCACGAACCCTTTTATTATTAAAGTGTAGACTATAAACCCTTGAGCCGGATATTCCGCCTCTCCTCTTCCCGTTTTGCATCCACTCTGTCCAAGAAATCCATACGCCCCAAGTATCCCTCCTTGGCTTTGCTGTGCACATTGAGCTCGTCCTTGATACCCTCTTCGTCCACGTATTGCGCCCAATCGAGCCGTGATTTTTCGACAGTGTTGAGTTTCGGTCCCTTGGCGTCTTGGTCGACTGTAACTGCCTGCTTCTCCCAGCTCTTCTTGATCACGCCCGACGGATTCGGGTCGAATCGTGAGATTTTGCGAAGCGGTCGTCGCAGTTTGCTGCCCGGATTGCCGTCAGATTCTGCTGTTTCTGCTGCCTTTTCGCCATTTGTTTCGGCGAGGTAGAGTTTCGCTTCGGCCGAGTCGCGCGGTACGAGCTTTTCCTCGGTGTGCATCTCGCCGGCGAATTTGTAGGTGCGTTTGATCTTGATGAGGTCTTCGGACGGAAGTTTTTCGGGGTTTTCGGTGGCGATGTTTTCTTTATCTTGGTCTGTGGAAGGGTCTTGCGCCTCGTCGCCTGGTGTCGTTGCGGGTTTTGATGTATGTAAAAGACCCGACTCAGACTCTGGGGCGTTCATTTGAGCCCATAGCGCATCGACGTCGATGGTTGCGCCGTCTATCCTGGCTAGAGGTTTGCGATCTTCTTGTCTGTTTTGTAGCAAGTCAGTAGAGTTCTCAAAGCAAGGAACACAAAAACCTCACATTTTCATCCTCATGGACCTCGTCTTCACAAACCCTCCCTCCCCTCCTTCTTCGTCCTCATCAAACATAACATCTTCATCATCTTCATCAGCCTGTCCCTTGGAATTGCCCTTCTTTTTCTTGCTCTTTGCCTTTTGTATCGTTATTTCATCCCCGGAATCCAGCTCCATTTGATCCGCCTCACCGGCCGCCGCCGCTTTTCGCTTCTGCGAGCTCGTCTTGTCGAGTTTCCGTCTCTTTGTCGGTCGGCCATTTCCTTCGCCTGCTTCGTCTTCATCTTCTGAGGACGACAGACCAGAGTCCTCGCCTGCACCACCACCGGCTTCTTCGTCTAACTGAAAGTCTTCATCTTCGGCGGAGTCGTAAGCTTCGGAATTATCCAGATCGAGTGCTGCTGCGGAGGGATCGTTTTCGATAACTCCAGCCATGGTTTTTGATCTGTACTTTTCTTCGGTGTCTGTTTTCACTTGTCGCAGCTGTTCAGTGTTCAAGGTGTCGCGTCGAGTCGCGGATGTCGCGTGGCGCCGAAATTAATGTCTGGGCGGGATGCGATTCTGCCCAAGGCGGTGACGGTGCGGAGGGCGGATTTCTGGAATGATTCATTCACACTTTTCGAGTTTATTTTGAAAGTCAACACCAGCTGGACGACGCTGCTTGGAGTTTCTCGCTTTATTCGAGAGTGAGCTTTGGAAACTGCCGAGACGACCCGCGACAACTGGACCGTCTTCAGATCCGACGCAAAACAGACATCTCCCAGTTTTCCGGTTCACGGTCATCGAAGCGGGGTTTCCAGACACAAAAAAAAAGTTCATTTCTAGGAGAACTTCGACACGCGCGGAGCTCCAAATAGGGGCAAGATGCCTCACTCCGTTCCGGTTCCCGCTGCTGGGTTCCAGGCTCTCATTCTCTGTGGGCCTGGAGTGTCCCTCAATACCTTTACATCGAACCCCGAAGAGTATCCCAAGGCTCTGATACCGGTTGCCAACAAACCCATGGTCTACTGGGGACTCGACTGGTGCTACCGCATGGGAATTACGAGTAAGTTTATCTTTTTGTTTGGCCAACACCCCGTATGGACATGTGCTAATAATACTCCTGTAGATATCACATTGGTAACCCCTCCCGCCAGCCAAGCTCCTCTAGAAACAGCGCTTTCGCAAAACCCACACCTTACATCGCTCCCAGCACCGTCGCCAACAGTCGTAGCGCCCAAGGAACTGACACTTACAACCGGAACAGCGGAGCTGCTACGGCTGCCCGAGATTCAGTCCGCCATCAAATCCGACTTTATTCTGCTACCGTGCGATCTCATCTGCGAAATCCCCGGAGAATCACTGCTCGAAGCATGGATGGTCTCGCAAGCTGCTCTTGGCGGCGCAGTGGAAGATTACAGCGTCATGCACAGCGGAACCAAAATCACAGGGCTCGGCGTCGAAAAGGGAGGGCGGAGAGGTGGCATGGGGGTCTGGTATGAGACTCGCGGGAAAGAGGAGAGCATCAAGGGTGAAGTGGCCGATTTTGTGGGTACTGCTCCGCTGGAGCAGGATGAAGCGCCGGTTGTTTATCCGCCTGTCGACGGACCGAGCTCGATACGGTACAATTTGTCCAAGTTGGTTTATGCTGCGCCGATGGATTCGCTCAAGGAGAAAATGGAAGACGACAAGGGTCTACTTTTGAGGCATTCGCTGGTGAACAAGCATGCGCGAATCAAGTTGTTGACTACGTATCGCGATGCTCATATCTACATATTCCCGTACTGGGTCAAAGAGATGGCTAAGCGGAATGAAAAGTTCCAGAGCATCAGCGAGGATCTGGTTGGTTGGTGGGCCAAGGCCGAGTGGCAGACTGGCCTGGCCGATAAACTAGGGCTCCGAGAGATCCTTGAGCCTCAAGAGGACGGCCGAGGCGACAATGGGAGCCACGACGGCTTCACGGTCGAGGACGAAGTAGACCTGAAAGCCATGAGCACAACCCGACCCACTGTTTTCAGACCCGAGGAGGGCTCGCTGGACGAATCCGGCGAGGCTCGTTTTGCTTCGCGAGTTAACACAATGGCATCGGAATTCGACACAGAAGCCCCCTCCACCAAGAGCAAGACGAAACTCACAGTACCCCCAATGCTGGCCTACATCCACTCTTCATTACCCTCTGCACCTCTCGTTCGCCGTGTCGACAATTCATCTCTCCTTCTCTCCATCTCGCTGAAACTCGCCAAACTCGAATCCATCGAGGAAGTTGGTCGCCAGGCTGCTTCTCCCTTTGCGCATGCCGCGAAAATCGCCTATCCGGCGGGCATCGCCCAGCGCTGCACAGTCACTAAACATGATTGTTTACTGTCAGAGAATGTGACTGTGGAAGAAAAATGCGTGATCAAAGAGAGCGTCATTGGAGCAAACTGCCACATTGCGTCTGGTGCTCGTCTGACACGCTGTCTCATCATGGACGGCGCTGTGGTGGGCGAGCGATCAGTGTTGACTGGGTGTGTGGTCGGCCGTAGAAGCCGTATTGGCCGCGAGTCTGTTCTCAAGGACTGTGAGGTCCAGGATGGAAACGCCGTTCCGGATGAGACGGATGCCAAGAATGAAAAGTTCATGGTTTTTGAAGGTCTGGATACCGAGGATGGCGACGAGGCAATGAGCACTGAAGACGACCATGAGGCCGGACATGGGTTCGACGAGGGAGGTCAGGATTTGGGGTTTTAAAAATTTTTCGATAGATTAAAAAGAATTATGGTGATTAATACCCGTCATGTCTAACGTTGAGATGATTATATCTGAATGTAGTAGAAATGTGATTTGTGCTATGTTTATATTGAAGGAGAATATGGTACATCAATTCATATGTATTTTCCACGTTCTCGACAGACGTTTGATCAGCTTGGACCGGTAATTCCTCTCGCTCACCACCGCGGCATACTTCTGATTCTAACTCGAGACCCAGTCACTTCTCATGTTTATCAGACACGCCTTGACAAATTCGACATTGGAATCCTGTGCGATTTCGATAAATGTAGAGGTTTCCAAGGTACCAGGTGTAGTGACTGTAATCCAACTGTGCGTTGAGAACGATGCGTCGTCTTGGCCCGATGTATTTACCGACAAATTGGCAGGATGCATATCTGGTACGGAGGTGGAGAAGAAGGGAGATCGCCGACATTGAGGCTCAGTATCGAGACCTGTTGTTCTGTATCGCTTGTGAGGAGCGTCGAGATGGAAGTCGACGAGGTCGTGGTTGAATGGTGGTAGTCGGGGTGCATTTGCCAGCTGTCTTCTCGTCGACAGTTGGGGAATTGGCCCATGGCCGTTGTTAGTTGGACATTGTGGTCGTCAATTGGGTTGGCTGTGCTACCTCCTATTCTGTAGTGACCACAGCCTTAAAAGGTATTTGTTCCTCTGTGCTGCCTGTCAACTTGTATTAACTTTTTAGGTGATAATTTGCAATTTTCGAATTTAAACAAGTATTTACATCTTTCTGGTTGACGTAGCAGTGAATATATTCGGTGTGTGAAGAATTTCCTAATTAGGAAATAACTAAACAATCGACGGTTGTGCCCTGCCCATCCATGAGTCGTGTGACGAAAAGAAACCCTACCCTTACTTTTGCTTAAAGATCAACGAACATCAGTTTAAATAATATTCCAGCCACCTATTCTACTGTAATACGGCACTGGAGGCCAACAAGCTTCGCTTCAGTGTTCGCGGGTTTGAGGACTATTTAGGGTCAGGGTTAGGAACAAGTGACTACCTCCGCCATGTTTAAAAAAAATTACGATCAATCTATTTATTATGGTTAAGGTTATCCAATATGTTCACTTTCATAAATAATATCCGTCTTTCTATTTTTTTACTTTTCTTTTTTCTGTACAGCGCACTAGCGAGAACTCTCACATGGGCTTGAAAATTCTTTCTTGCCCTAATGATAGACCACTTCATCTAACACTCCAATAAATGTAGCTAGAATATGTATCAACAGTGATTATTCCAGCATAGGAAAGGTGAAATCGCTTAGGGTTGTAACTGTGCTTCCAGTAGAGCCTCGGTGCTTGTGCAACCTACAAAAGTAATGGAAACCTGCCCACTATGCCCAGCTTCGTCTAACCTGATCACTACCTAGTTAATTTAAGAGCCCAGTCGGACAACAAATGAAAGGGCCACAGACTCCAGAGCGGACTCTCTCTTATTCCAGTGCCGCTTTATCACTCGTATTAGCTGCATATTCAATCCTTGGAGCCCAATGTCTCAAATCTGGGAAAATAATGTGATCCAATATTATTCGGAAAACCACGGCACGGTCATCCGATTAGCTCAAAAAATGGCCTCGGTGGAACCTTTGAGGGGTTTACATTTGAGCCTCTAGTCCCTGTCAGGAATTTACCGTGCGGCGCTGTCAAACTTGCAAGTTCTAGATCCAGCAGTCAGCATTGGCTGAGAATGAGATAGCGCTGAGATAGCCGCCGGCACCGCCGCTAGAAAAACACTAATTAAAGCGTGCGACTAGGAACAACTTGAACGAATATTTTGACTTCGTTTGTTCGTCAACTGGTCCCTTCAAGTCCCTATGTGGTTTTTATGTATTTAACACCGCATAATAATATCCGTACTTGATGTCCTAATACTGACTTTGAAAATCTGGCAACTAAATATTCCCAAGAAAAAGACACGGCAGTCTGCGCCGCATCCATCGATCTCCACTCAAAATAGCGAACCATGTCTGACTCATACTATTTGATTAAACTAGACATGTAGCTTCCCAGTAGTGGAGTATATAACTTCTCTCGATACCACCTGATTTGGTCGGTTTTCTTGGCTTGCATGGGTAATGGCAAAAAGACAGCGCCGCAAAGCTGGAATTTTTTGTAGGCTCCCGTGAAAAAAAAGTTCTCGTGAAAAAAAAGTTCTATAAGGAGTTGTGAACTGGCACTCAATGTGAAATCTCTTCTACATGTAAATTCTTAACTTCTATCTATCTTGCTTTTGACTTGTGACCAAGATGCGGCTCTTGTCACAGCATGCCGTGGTGGCTGGTCTCACTTTGATGAGATGCACCGCCCTTGTAGCTGCTGAAGACTATGCCCAGCCATTGCAGTCGTTTCTTGAAGCACAATCTATCACTGTCGTCCACACCAGTTCGACTCCAACGGGCACATCCCATGGGCCACTTGACACTGAGTCTAGCCAAGTAGCTCTCGCATTTGACCAAGTGCGAGACAGGTGCCCAAAGAACTGCAGTGACGCTGGACATGATCTTCAAGATTGGACTGTGTACCACAAGACTGATCGTCTGACACTGTGTGATCAAACCATGCTTCTTGACTTCTCTCTTTATAACCCATATGACTATTCGCTCCTGTACTGCCAATCTTGTCCCCATTCATGTTGATGAGAAGTTACCTGTCACCAACTCTTGCCCTTCTGTTAAAAATCAGCAGCGTGTCAACGCGTCCTTACAGCTCGCCAGCTGGGGCTCTCTCAGCAATTCCGGAACCACCGATGAAACTGTCAAGGCTGCCCAACAGATGGAAGCATTTCTTGCCCAGAACAATGCTGTCTGCGATGAGACAATAAATTTTGCCTTTTCCGGATCTGCCACGATCGGCCTTTACGCTGGCTCGCAGATGAGTGGACAAGGAGTTCTCTTGTCCATCTTCAACCAGTTTATCAATCACGTGCACAATGAAGGAATGCCGGAGACTCTTGTTGCTCAACTCTGTGCTGACAGTGGCCGTAATACCAAATATGCTATGGGTATCATAGCCACTACGAACACAAATTTGACTGCTGTCCAAAACGCAGTTAAAACATGGAAAGACGGAAAATGTCTATCAAGCTACGACGAGGCAATGGCATGGCAAAATGTCACTTTCCTGGCTCCTACTTCGCACAAGACTGGTGCAAACTCCACTCGAACTTCTGTACCTACTTCAACAGCTGTGCGTCCATTGACTCCTAGAAGTACCTGCTCTACTGTCAAGGTGGTCTTGGGAGATTCCTGTCCATCACTTGCAGCGGAATGTGGAATCACCCCTGCCGAATTTACAAAATATAACCCAAGCTCAACATTATGTTCATCGCTACAGGCCGGAATGTACGTCTGTTGCTCACCTGGAACTCTCCCCGACCACACCCCAAAACCGAATCCAGATGGGAGCTGTGCCACTCATCTCGTTGCGTCTGGCGATACATGCATCGCTCTTGCAGCCAGTAATTCAATCACAACAGCCAATATCGAGAAATACAACACTGAGACTTGGGGCTGGATGGGCTGCGGAGACTTACAGATTGGAAATTATATTTGTTTAAGCTCAGGAGACGCACCTGTGCCTGCTCCGATTCCCAATGCAGTGTGTGGTCCCCAGGTAAATGGTACCGTAGCGACACCTGGATCAAATATGACCTTGCTCAACCCCTGTCCCTTGAACGCCTGCTGTGATATCTAGGGCCAGTGTGGCACGACGACCGAATTTTGCACCGTGAGTAAATCATCCACCGGCGCTCCAGGAACAGCTGCCCCAAAGCAGAATGGATGCATCTCCAACTGCGGCACAAAGATTATCTCATACAGTGCACCACCGGAAGAATTCAGAAGAGTCGCCTATTTTGAGGCTTATGATTGGCAACGACCATGTCTTCAGATGGACGTTCTCAATGTCAATACAAGCTCGTATACCCATCTGCATTTGTCATTTGCCACCCTCAACCCAGACTTCTCAGTCAATGTTACCCAAATTCAAGATCAATTCGATGCATTCGTGTCAATGACTGGGATAAAGCGAGTCATCAGCTTTGGGGGCTGGGAGTTTTCAACTAGTGCTGCGACCTATGAGATCTTTCGCGAAGCTGTCCGGCCAGCTAACCGGGGCACATTTACGAATAACGTGATCAACTTCCTGAATGATCATAACTTAGATGGCATAGACTTCGACTGGGAGTATCCTGGCGAGCCTGATATTCCGGGAATCCCCGCATCCACTGAGGAGGATGTGCAAAATCTTTCAGACTTTATGAGAGCCCTAAGGACGAATATAACTACACATGCTTTTGGGAAAACCCTAGCTGTAACGGCACCGGCCTCGTGGTGGTACTTGAAAAATACCCCCATCGATGTACTTGCTCAAGCATCCGATTATGTCGTCTATATGACATATGATTTGCACGGCCAGTGGGATTATGGAAGCGCGTTTTCCGACCCAGGCTGCTCGAAAGGAAATTGCTTGAGATCACACGTCAACTTGACAGAAACGCTGAATGCTCTGTCTATGATCACTAAGGCGGGTGTTATATCCACGAAAGTTGTAATTGGAGTGAGTAGTTATGGCCGGTCTTTCCAGATGACAACACCTGGTTGCCATACAGAAATGTGTACCTACACCGGTCCACAATCTGGCGCGCTGCCTGGAAAGTGCACTCAGACGGCTGGCTACCTGGCAGAAGCTGAGATAAACGAGATCATTGCTTCAAAATCTTCAAATGCCACGCTGTATGTGGATGAAGGAAGTTACTCCAACATCATGGTTTATGATTCCACGCAGTGGGTTGCTTATATGGATGAAGAGAACAAGCGGAATCGTACCGCTCTCTATGAAGGGCTCAATTTCGGAGGTATAGCGGACTGGGCTGTTGACTTACAGTCAGAATCAGGATCAACAGGGTCCAATGGTGATGGAGAAGAGGGAGGAGAGGTCTATCTGCCTCCCGACTTCTGGGGGAGCGAGTCGCCTATTGTTCGATGCGCAGCACCATGCACTCTAATCCCACCACCAATACCTCTAGCAACGCCAACCACAATCCAATGGCCTAGCTATGTAACCCCAATCGCCGTTCAAGGATCAGATGGATCAGTGACCAAGGTGACCAAGACCTACAGTCCTCATCCGTTTAGCTTGGGGCATATCCCCGTCTGGCCGATAACGATCAAACCAGGAGATCCAACGAGCCAGATTTGGCAACCAGTTCAGAGCATTCACCCTCCTCCAATGACAATTGTTCTTCCGGGAACTGAAGCTCCGTTTCCTCCGGCACGGTTTCCAGGCGTCATGGTAACAACGTCAACGACTACAACTGGCAGTGTGCCAACTTCAACCTCAGCGACAACTTCGACCTCCAGTGGTGGTTTTATATTCTATTCTACATCTCATCCGATTACAATTCAGCCACAACCTACCATATCCTGGTCATTTTCACCACCCGTAACTACTCCAACTGCCACCTTCAGCAGTACTTCTGGATCTGCCTCTCCAACTGCCACGAAGGGCTGTAATGGCTGTGGTGATTATAACTGCGAGCTTTTTGGCTGCAACGGAAGCTGTGGACTTCTTGGATGCGAAGGAGGTTGTGGGATCTTCGGCTGCGGTGGCGGATGCTCTATCCTAGGCTGTGGTAACAGCGGTGGTACCGGCGATTCAAGTGGATGTTCTCTCCCCCAATGTGGTGGTCCAGAATGTACAACTGGAAAATGTGGAAATTCAGGCTGTCCGAATGGAGACTGCTCGTCGCTCTCATCAGTGTTGTGTGAGCCGAAGACGGCCAGTGTATGCGCTGAATATTGTACCGTGACCACCAACGCCGCAGCAGCGACAACAACCTCATGCACGTCGTCAAGTTGCTTTCCTAGTGTGGGCTGTAACCCAACTGGGAAGACTATCACTATCACATCAACAAGCGAGGCGTCATGCCCTGTTGTCACATCACCTGTCACATACCTCCCAGGCCAGGATGTTTATGGCGGTTGTAAGCCCTGTTCTTGGGCATACATTGCGTGGGACTCCACGGTTGTTGAAGATAACCTTATGATGCGAGCAGCATATAAACCAACTCCTGTTAGCATAGAAAAACGAGCTCCAGCAGCTTCGATATCAAAGATCGCTACGACTTGCGAGCTTAACTCACAGGTGACGTTTCCAGCGTATACCGCCGCAGCTGATTATATTGCAAGTGCTGTGGCAAACGACCTACCAGAGAGCAAAGAAATGTCGCGATGGTATAGTAAAACGGTATCCAATTGTGTGCCAATCGTGACAGAGGTTAGCGATGCGTATATGCAACCGCTAGTGGGTGGTACGAACCCCACTAATCAGCCTTCCATCGAACATGTTTGTAAGTGGAAGCTTGAAAATTGTATTGACGTGTGTTCCAAAGCTAACTCTGATATTAGATGAGAAAAACTGGTTGGATGCGTTTTGGACCTATTTACTCGGACAAAGTGATTGGTCATGCACTCTGGTCAACGATCTCTTCTTCACCTGTGACCAGAACCGACTTCAGTCAATTTATGACGGCATTGCTGGTGACGAACATTGGGATTTCATCGGTATGACGGGTGAGCTCAATGGTGGTATGAAAGGAGCGGTAAGAAACCTAGCGATGTTCTCGAGCCGTTTTACCATACTAATCTATAATCCTCAGATCGGTGGCAAATATGAAGAGCGCGTAATAGCAAAGAGTGAGAACCTTCGGAGGAAAATAGTCCGACCTCAAGTGCCTTGGCCAAGATCTCGAGTGAGAATTCGTGATGAATTAGATCTTCTTGGCGTGCTAGCCCAAGGGTGTTCTATCTGGTCATCGGACTATGTTTTTGGACCTCTTGATAATACCAACAACCGTATATACAATGCGATGTATGTTATACAAATGTTTTCCGTTGTTATTTCACTAATAACTGGTTTTCACTTGCAGGCACACCATTGATACAAATCTAGCTGCCGTCTACAGGAACTGGCTGAGCAATATCCGTATTCAAGGGATGATGGGGGCGACCAAGACGCAGATTGATTTGCTGATTGAGGACATTGGCGACAAACTTTCTATAAGTCAACAAGCAGCATTTGGGACCAGCGATGGGCCCGACCAGCGATGGGCCCGACCAATGGGCGGATGACCAAAAAGCATACCAAGAGACGATTAACACTTACAATCTCAAGAATACTGATGCCAGCCATCCGTGTCTCAAACCCATCGATCTCTCCTGGGAGTTGTCTACGTCCACGACAAGTAGCCGCAGACAATACGACCTATCGAAGCGCGATGCATGCACTTATAACACATTTGAAGTCTACCAGGAGGTGCCCCAGAGCCAGAGTTCCCCAGGTAGCAGCGACGATACCTATTGGGCTGGTTTTGACCTCTCACTGAAACAAGGTAACAACGCCAATTATCTATGTGACTCAGGTTACCAGGTAGTAGGACCGGTACCGTTCAAATCGGGGGTTGATACCGCCATTCCAGGATCTTTGGGACCTTTCGAACTGGACCAGGGAGCATACACAGGCTGTAAATACAGTGAGGGTGGATCTACTGGCAATGGCACATTGTCCTGCAGTGGAGAATATCACTGGGATTGCACATTGATCGAAGATTTTGCTAATGGAACCCCTCCAACAGTAACATGTGACGGTGTTGAGCTCTACTTGGCCCTTTATTGTTCCTATGCCTTATTGTGATTTATAGCCTCGATCTAGATAACATTGAAAGCCTAAGAAAGTTCATATATTCAAAAATCTTCTTCTTTCTTCCCCTATTGTTCAGACAAGACTCCCTGAAATTGAGTAGCTTTGTTTCCCTCCGGTCCTTGATTGGTAAGATCCAGTGGCGTTGAGAAAATCAAGACAAGAAGCGTTGACGGTTTAGACTTTTTAATATTTGATATTACAATCAATTGATATATAAGCTGCTCGACATCAGGGAGATATCTGGATTATACTTATATAAGATGTCGCATCGATTGCTTGAACATTTTGAAGTGAATCATCATCACCAATTCCACATTCTAAAGTTCGGGGAACATTTCAAATCTATTAGTATCGTCTCGTCTTGCTTCTTCTAAGAGCCTCCAAATTCTTCTCCGATTTCGCAGGGCATATGGCAAAGATTCCATCACACCACCTGGCTCAAATGAATCCAACTGTGCTAGTTGTCGAACTAAAAGCTCCCAGTCCCACAAATTTTCATTGTCGGATTGTTGCACACTTGTATCCGCATTCTCGTCAGTCAAGCTTCCATGAACTGATGCATGGAAAGGATAATCTGCCGTTTCTGGCTGGCCCAAGT
Source organism: Talaromyces sp. P118-02 (assembly GCA_037040535.1). NCBI lineage: Eukaryota > Fungi > Ascomycota > Eurotiomycetes > Eurotiales > Trichocomaceae > Talaromyces > Talaromyces sp. P118-02. The sequence continues at coordinate 114,319 of JAXQGY010000670.1, forward strand.
CCCACAACCAAGGAAGAAGTTGTTGGTGAAATAGGAGTTCTTTCCAGGTCGAAGGTGCGAGCTTGCGGGTGCACTGAATCGGCGGGTCAGTGAATGGGTGCATGTTTTGATGGATTTCCAATTGGATTTCGACAGGAAGACTATCCAATTCCGACTGGAGACTTGGTGCAGTAATTGAAGTAACAGAAGCAGGAAGCGGTTTGAGGTAAGCCAATATCTGACGCAGTAAATTGGGTATTGGAAAAGGAGCTACTTCGTATTGCTTTTTCAATTCTTTTGTTAGCCATGAAACATTATTCCAAGTAAAGGGACAGGAAAGGAGATATTATTCACATACCATTGTATCAGGAGACCCAAAGGGCCATGTATGAATGGCAAAAAGATCCACTTTACTTTCATCTCCATCATGATAATAATACCTATGTGGTTCCAGCACCTTCCTCACATACATTGAATCGAGACCGTTGGGATGTTTCCCGTTCTCCAAGCGGGCGTGGTAGAGCTCATACATCTCGCCTAAGTTCGCTGGAATGTATGGGCTGATACTTTCCGCTCGGGGGGCAATACTAGGAGTTAAGTGCAAGACTTTAATCCGATATTCTAGAAGTCGCTGCATCATATCAAAACATTTCCTATGCATCCCAAGCCAAGGACTATCCACAGCATGTTCATTGAGTGCATTCCCTGAGGACACATCTCGCATTTGGTGGAAAACAAAATTCCCTTGAAAGATATTAAGATAAGACTCTGAATGCCTATGTTATAATTGCAGATTTGATATTTTGCACATACCTTGTACAGGGGTAATTGTTATGGGTTTTCCATGGCCATGATATCGCTGTTCGTCCCACTCAAGGTGTTCTTGAGAAGGGTTTTGTGCGTGGAGGGCGACCGCATCCAAACACCATTGATAGCTCTTTGATGTATCCAGCTGTTGTATCTCTGGCTGGGTATATTATCAGTAGGTAATCTTGAATTCTTATACTCCCCCACTTACCAATACTGTTATTGGGATACCACACACGATACAAAACGTATCAAAATAAGGTTCATCATTCAAGTCCCTCACAAATATACCCGGTCTCGGTCTTAGTGATTTCGGTATCATTTTATGGACTGACACTTTGATCGAATCCAGTCCGTTTAATTGTCAAATTTTGTGTTGACCGGAGGAGAAAATAAAAACTGGAGGGGAAAGGAGGGGGATGAACAGTACTTGCCCCTGGTAGAACGCGCTAACCCAAAGAATGAGGTTCACGGCGCTGCTTTTACTGGTGTAAGTTGTGGCTCCAAAAATGGGTTTAACGCTAGACTACGAAAATAAAATTAAAAATAGAAAGGAATTTGCCATATGAAGGGAGCTGATCAACCTAAACGGGTTTCATTGATATAAATGTGTATTGACTACTTGGTGAATAGTGCTCCCCGGCCGAAGTGTAGTGCCTGTAACATGTCTTGCTATCTAATTGTGTTTTCCTCTTCGTATTATATGAGTAAGAAGAGATGAAAAAGAGTCAATGAATGTGCAAATACTTACTACTGGTCACTTTCTAGCTACTGGCTTTTTTCTTTGGACATTGGCTCGATTTACCTAAACAATCGTGGTGCCTGCGGAACAGTCACAGAAGGCAGGGCCTGTGCGATCCGTGTTTTGCGATCTGAAACGAATAGGTCACCGGCTCCATCAGGAGCTGTGGCTGTAAAAAGGTTCTGACGCATCCACATACCGCTGAGCCGTATTCCTTGTCCTTGTATAGAAACGCCAGGGTTCACCAAAGCCTGCACTTTCGTCCACGGGATCATGAACTCACCGTTGCCTGACCGCATGAATATCAGAAGGCAGGGCTATGGCCAACGACGCGCACTGACGAACTGATGGCGGATATCAAGAGCTATGCAGTATCGGCGGACGGCGACGGACGGCTGGTTTATATGAATTATGCAAACCTGTCTCAGGATGCTTTGGGCAGCTATGGAGAGGAGAATTTTGAGTTCATCAGGCAGGCGGCTGCCAAGTATGATCCCACTGCTGTGTTTCAAGAGCGCGTCCCTGGTGGATGGAAGATCTCGCGAGTCGGGCATTGAATTGCATGCCATGTGTGTGTAAATAATATATAGGTTGTAACAATTATAATACATCAATTCATTGGTGGATTCATGGGGTTCATAGGGTTCATCGGATTCATAGGGTTCATATACGCATATGAATGCGCATCCATAGGCGCACTCATAGGCTCATTCATAGGCACACTCATAGGCACATTCATAGGTGCATTCATAGGTGCACTCATCGGTGCACTCATAGGTCCATTCAGCGGCGCATTCAGATTCATCGGGTCGCAATCAAGAAACATGTCCCACGCCAGAGACCAATCGAAATGGTCGTCTGAAGTCTCAAACATATCGAAGCCGCCAAAATGCGGCCACGAGTCCCATCCCTCGGACGAGGCGTCGAGACCTGAATCCTGTCCGTCCGAGTTGGAATGCAAGTCGAAAACACTGCTTGCCTGATCTTCTTGTTGCTGCTGCATTAACAGTTGGTTTTGATGCATCTGTTGCTGGTCTTGTAGTTTTTGGCGCTGTTCTTGCTGCTGTCGTTGTTGCTCTTCTCTTTTAGCGACGCGGCCCTTGAGGTTGTTCATGAAATCAAGGAGCCGGTGGATCAGCTTGCTGCTAGCCGCGTAGATACAGCCACCGGCAAAGGCCGAATTGGTTGACGTCCAAGGCGCGGCGACCATGACATTTATTTGCTTCTCGCAGTTTGCGAGCATTTCGAGTCTATCGGGCATAACGGGCGAAAGCCTGCTGTAGCCCTTCAGGAAAACAACCATGTTCTCGACAATGTTCTTGCACGTAATCACGATTTCCAGGACTATCCGTCGCGGCGGAGGGTGAAATGCAACCCCGTTAATCTTCAGCCTAGAACCGCAGTCAACGAAGGCTGCCAGGCTGGTTCTCATCTCGTTTGGGTACTTCAAAGCGAAGCGGCCCATGAACGCCGCAAAGTCGGCAATCTGTCCCTTCTGGATATTGATGATATTGTCAACGGCCTGGGTGCCGATTTGTACGCCTTCTTGGCAGCTGATCTCAGGCCCGTTCTTGGCCGGACTACCTCTGGCTCTTGCTTGCAGGACCATGGCGTACAAAAGCCCGGCCCCGGTGACTTTCATAATAATCCACTGAAAACGGAATTTCAACAGCGCGCCTGCCGCGGATAGTTCGTCTTGGTTAAGATGGTGGTTCACCGAGGTTGCGAGACACCGGTTGGAAGACTCGATTTGTTCCATACACTTGTTTTTCCCATCCTCTATCACCGCCCCTAAGGTGTCCCAGGTGTCCCAGCTTTGCTTCATCCTTGCCATGGTTTCGGTCATAATGTAATTTGAGATTGCATATTGAATGTGATAAATAAGTCTCGGTGAACATTGCCGGGTTCTCAGCACATGCTCATATAGATCAATATAGGGCCGCATGCGATCCAGCAGTTGCAACATGGCCATAACTGGCGTGGCAATGTATCCGCTGGTCAGCGCCTCATAAGAGTACAGCTGCAAGGTTTGCAGCGATTCGATCAGCTCGGCTTCCAGCTCAGCCAAGCTCAAGGAGGCCACCATGTTGAAATCTAGTTTGGGTTTGCCCGACAGTATCTCCAGCCGCTCGGCAATACGATATGCAATGTTGACGTAGAGATCAGACTTGACGGCTTTGTGGGCGACGCTCTGTGAGCTGACTATGGCTGTAGGCCGGTAGTCTGACAGCAACAGACTGACGATGATCGTGTCGCGGTGGAGTGGCGGAGAAAAAATAAAATCTTGGCCGTAGGATGATACGGCAAGCTGGACACTCGGAATCAGCTGCGCGTATTTTTCTGGAGCGCTTTCGGGGGTCTCCAGGGCCATTGAGCAGAGCAGCGCAAAGAGCAACTTGGTCGCCGGGGTATGGGAGCTGCTGTCATCGGAGAGTAGTCGATGCCGCACGTGCACAAGACTGGGTGTTTGTGGAAGGAAGAATCGATGCCATGCTAGACTAATGGCTGTAAGCATGCACACATAGTAAAAACAAAAAGAAACCGAACTCACCACCTATCTAGAGATTCGCAAAGGTCATCGTCGATCAGATCCGGCAGGAAGCCAGTCCACGGGGTCGTGGCATGCACGATGTTCGAGCCAAAGACAGGGTTGTTGGCCAGGATCAGGGACAGAAAGCAGGCCGGGTCGATGATGGACTCAAACACGTCCTGTTTGCTGGGATGCCTGGACTTTGCTGCAGGACCCTGGTTCTGATTGATCTGCATTTGCTCCTCGGCGCCGCCCGACCACATGTACTCGTTGATATCCAGCGGCTCCGAATCGCCGCCGCCAGTACCAGACGCAGAATCAGAAGCATTGCGGCGGCCGCGGTTGGCGGCGGGGCGCCCCAGCATGGTGCGCTCGACGACGCATTCGAGATTGAAATTGCGGCATCGGTCGCAGGCCTGGCCGGGGGCTTGCGGCTCGCCGGTCAGCTCGACGAGCTCGGGGTTTGGCAGCACGCACTTGATCTTCCTGGAGCGACATCGCTGGCAGATCAGGCGAGCATACTTGCCGCGGGGACGGCGGTCGTTGCGTAGGCCTCGCATGGGGCCGGGGTCGGCATGGAGCGCCTAGCGTGGCGAGGACAATATGACAAGACACTGGAGGCAGACGGTGAGGGTGATAGTTGGCGATTGATGCGACGAGGAGGAGGAGGAGGTCAGGACTTGGTGAAGTCCGCGTTTGCGATTTTTGGTCGACGGGGAAGGCACGTGGGGATGCGCGCTGAGTCGAGCTCGCAGGGCAGGCACAACCTGGCACTCCTTCAGTATTTAAATTGTAAAAGGAGAAAAACCCCCATCCACTCTTCTAGCCTTTGGCCAGGCCTGGGACTGATCGCAGCCGTTACGCAAGAAAGCAGCAAGTTGAAAAAATAGCCTAAGAATAGTGCTGGAAACCCTGGAAAGGGGCCAAAAGAGCGAAGATCGCATCGAAGCAGCGCCACTGGGCGCCCAACTAACTCCCTGCCAAGAGCATGGCGATGGGCCTGCTAGTCGCAACGTTATTAAATGTTATTACAAATAACTCCTGTTGGGGTACTGACTGGATGGAAATGTCCCAAGGCGCATCATCAATTGAATATCCGCAGGTACCAATGGACTCCGGAAGCCCTAATATCATTGCGTGTGTGTTGCAGCCTCACGCGACGAGGGCGCCGTATTATGCGGAGAACAAGATAGCCCAGAAGAGGCATGACGAGGATCATGGAGGCAGATGATTCTACGCGTGCATCATCGCGACGCCGCACTGGGTTAAGAGCGTGTTGGTCTGCTAAGCCTAAAGAGGGCAAAATACGGATATATACCCGGAAAAATAACAGAGCCCGTGCTCTATACGCCGTAGTACGGAGTAATGTATACGGTGATAGCGGGAAAACTGGGGCACAAACGGGTGATCCCAAGGTTTAAAAAAAGAAGCCAACGACGAAGAGAACATCAAGAAAAGAAGCGAAGAGAAAAATAGAACACTGTTAGAGCGAACGCACCAGCCACTTGCGGTCGCGTGCATGAGCCGGACGCAAGCCCCCGACGCAACCTTGTGCAAAGGCGTTGGTCGACAGGGCTCGTTTATACGACAGGCGCTGCAGAGTGAACGCCATGGCTCCCTGCCCAATAGTCGAGGTAAAACGACCAGGTTTAGCACGCTGTCCTAGCGCCAGATTCAACACATCTCGTTCAATCGTGCTTGCTGTTGGAGATCCAGTGTTGGTTGGTACACAAGTCGAAACTGTAAAGTAAATTGCTTGTCAGACCCCTAACATTAGTAATTAATAAGTACTGTCAGTCATGTGTTTCGCAAGACCCAACATCCCCAGAAATTCATGGGCAATGACTGGTGTTTGGTATAGTGCATGAAACAAGGTATGCGGATCAAGATTCTTAATAAAACGCTTATAGGGGGCCCTATATTTAGGAGTACATAATAATACGTACATAATAACCAACAGCTTTATTCATTCCATTGGTGTTTAAAAATAACGTTTGAAGATTCATGCTTGTACTCTGACTCCGAACTCAGTCCATGTATGAATCCATTGATATTGTCGACACACGCCGCGGGAAAGGATCTGCCAACTCCAGAGGATGTACAGTGAACAGATCGATTGATCGCACAGACATAAAGCAGTACATATCATTTACGGAGTAGTTACTATCAATCAACATTTGAATGATTCAAGGCCATCCAGGAGCGACGGTGACGGTTGACGGAATTGGTGGATCGGCTAGTTAGGCGTCGATCACACGGGATGTAACGGAGTCAGACGGAGAGCATTGAATGCAAATGCAGTATGTCGCACGCCGTACTATGTGGGGTAGGCGGTGCAGATTGAAATTCAAATGGACTGTAGATTGATGGAGTACGGAGAAACAATTTAGAGTAAACTGATGATGTCAAAGCATCTTTAATATATTAAACACTATATTAGCAGTGCATTAGGTTCAATGGTGCCGGCTTGTCGGGTTATATCTGGACGTCCCCGCACGCCGGCCAGGACTCGGTGCAATATCGCACCAAGTCAGTAAAAGCAGTGTATCCGCCCTTACAAAAACGGCCGAGACTGAGACAGGTAATGGCAAGTGGATCCCACGTGCGCCTGCTGTCTGCAAGGGATGGGTCTGGTGAGGATGCTGGCATTCCTGATGCACGCAGCGCGGCTGCCTGTTGATGTTGAAAATGGCAAATGGAGAACAGAATCGAGAGTGATGCAATAAAAATAATAATTACAAATAGGAGTAATAAGAGGAGTAGTAAGAGCACATAATTATCCTGTTCGTAGAAAAGAAAAGGGAAAAAAAGACAAAGAAAGCCGAGATAAGAATAGCTCCAGCGTCCCAAGTGGGTTAGTGGGTTCCGGGGCGAGAGGGCCCCACCTCCACCAATCAGCGCGCGCTCGTGCAGTTCGTCCGCCCGGCACCGGCCCCACTTCTCGTGTTCTTGCTTCTCGCTGCTGATACTACGTACTTAACGATTCTCTCTGTGCTCTACATAGTATATTATTTGCCAATAATTTCCATCATTGCTTTCCCTTGCTATGAAACAGCACAAGCATCACGCCATGCAGGGCCTGTCCGCCCTGGTTGGCCGCGGGCCTGCACTAGAGCGCATCGGACTAGCGTGGCTGCGCTAGGGCGCCGCACGAGCCGGCAACAACAACAACAACAACAACAACGCTGCGGTTGGTATTGAGGGCAATTATTAATTACTGCTCTTGTAGACCACTGCAGCACCGTCTGCAAGTGTCCAGATAGCACGCAATTGCAGGCCGCACATTCGATACCAGAACAGTTAGCGGACGACTTGCGCTGCACCCGTACTCGCACTTGCAGTAGCAGCAGCACCAGATACCACCGCACTAGCCCCGGTTGGGCGCTAGTGGCCCCGCTCTCCACTCCCGCCGCCAATCACGGAGCTCGCCTGGCGTTTCTCGGGCGGCCATTGGCGCAATCGCCGGCTGTCAACTCCTCTCCTCTCCGCCCTCCCCTTGGCTCTCCTATCTCTCTCATTCTGTCGCGCTCTCTGTTTCTCTCTGCCTGCTGTCTCACTCCTCTTCCTCACTCTCACTCTCTCCCTCTCTCTTCCTCTCGTTTCAACATCTCAACACGCTCCTCCCCCATCCCCCGCCCCTTTCCCCTTTGCCCTGTCATGCCCTAGCCCTCCCCTCTGTTTCTCGAATCGAAAGCCCCCCGTCTCCTGGTCGGAAACGATCGTCTCGGCTGCTTTTTCTCCTTCTCCCCGCTTCACGAACTACTTCGATTACTGCAGGATCTGGTTATCTTCTTATAGTATTTCTTGTTATATTATTATTTTTTTCTGCCTTACTACTATTGCTCAAATTCCATTCTTCTCCTTTTCTTTCTCTTTCGTCGTTCGTCTGCTCGGGCCACCTTCATGATCGAGCTCCCCTATTATTGACAGCCGTGTCCCTTTCAACCGCCGCCGCCCCTCTCCTCAATTCTTGCTTACTCCCGACCACGATCGACCAAGGGTGAGTCAAATCCATCGCCTTTCTCTTCGTGTTTTTGATTTCGCCATTGCGTGCTGCAATCGACCTTCGCTATTGGTGTTTTATTCTCTTCTTTTTCCTTCCCTGCCGTTCGCGTGGTGTCTAGTCTCCCGGTTCTTCCTCTGTCTCTGCCTCTCCCCTGACCGACCGTCGTACAGTCGTTTGGCAAGTACGTGCCTAACCGCCCACCGTGTTTCGTGCCTGGCCTGTTTTTATCGCGTTTTTTTCTTGTTCTCGCTTCTATTCACCTGCATCGCTGGTTTCTTCGTCGACTTTCAACTTCTAGCCCAATGCTGACAAACCATTCTGATCGCCCCAGATTCCGACGGATCTCGGTCTCACCACTCAACCATCACAAACGAGGATAAGCCATCAAACAGCCACGGTCGCCCGGCGTCAAAACGGTGCTCGCCGGCTGTCAGGTACAACAGTCAGTCTCCTTGACCGTTGATAGCCTACCCATCTTTTTTCTCGATCCGAGAGAGACCCATCATGGCTGCGTTGGTTCAAACGATTCCCCAGCAGAACGGCACCGTCACTCTTCTCCAAACCCGCCCAGCATCAGCCTCTGGCCATAGCAGCTTCGTCTCGGCGTCTCACGTTACCCAGCCTCAGTTCAATCGTGGCCACGCCATGTCGTTCAGCTCCTACAATGGCGTCAACCCGTCTGGCCCCAATAGGAATTCTGTCGCTCCCTATGCCTTCACCAGCACTCCTGGTCTGGTTGCAGCCGCCGGCAACGCTCCCCAACGCCAGTCTCAGACCCGTCCAGAAAGCCTATATTCGTCCACCCTGACGCAGAATGGTGCTCCCCAACACTTGTCTCACATCGCAGCTGGTTCTGTGTCCTCATCTTCTACTTCTTCCAATTCATCCTCCCGCCCTTCCTACATCTCTCAAGACGATAGCATTCTCTCCTCTCGACGACGTCAAGCCGACGCCGCTCCTCGTCCGTTGTCGACAGTGAATCTGCCCTCCCAGTCGCCCTTTCTGAACCTGTCCTCGCCCGCCGCGGCCACGTCTACATCCACAAAGCCCTCACCCGACCGCTATCGACGGGGTAAGCGCTCTCAGGACACCACCACGGCCCAGCCTGCCGTTACTATTCCGACTCGGTCTTCGTCATTTGACCCTGCAGCAACTACAACTATCTCACAGCCGCCCCGGCCAACCATTGCTGGCCATGCCCGAGTTCCTAGCGCGGACGACACCCGCGTTGAAAAGCCAACCAACCCCGAAATAGCAAAACGATATCGTCGCCGGAGCTGGGCCAACATCGATGCTGCTGGAGCCCACGCTCAGGAAGCACCCTCCACTTCTTCTCTCTTTTCTCCTCTGCCCGAGCTCAAATTCGACAACGAACCGGCTCGCCCGACATCTTCCTATTCACAAAAGAACCCTTCATCGGAGAGTCTCCATTCCGATCACAAAGGCTCTGCCAGTGCTTCGCACAACCCGTCTCCTTTATCCAACCAAATGACGCCCGAAACACCTACATCGCCAGCATTGAAGACCAGTCCCGAGCATGCTCACAGCCCTGCGGCACAGCGGCTGGCCGACATTAGCAAAATGAGCGGCAAGAAACCCGGCAAGTCACGTCTCCGAAGAGCCTTTTCTTTTGGGAGTGCCGCAGAACTCCGTAAGGTGTCGGCCCAAAATTCCATGGGAAAGCTGGATCACGACCAAGAGGCAACCGGTGAAGAGTTGGACCCGGAACAAGCCGCTATTGCTGCACAGCAAGAAGCCAATGGTCTTGGAAACAGCATTTATAGTCATCAACTTGGATCTACGGATAACCTTTCGATCTCGTCGACGGCCTCGTCGGCATCGATAATGCTCCGAAAAATGGGTCGCGGCATGAAGAAGTCTGGCCGCTCTCTTGTCGGCCTGTTCCGTCCGAAATCAATTTCAAACATGCAGACTGATTCTGTGGCAGTCGAGCCGACTGCCCAGATCTCGGTTGTCAACGTTGAGGCAGAACGGAAGACGGTCACTGCCAATCCCGATCCTCATGATCAAAGCGGTGGCGGCACCGTTTTCCCCAAGATTCAAGTGACCAAGAACCAGGCTCCCCTAGTATCAGAGCATGCTTCTCACGATGCAAACAATTCTCGCAAGAGTATCGTTGGAGGGGAGCGCGAGCGTGCAGAAGTTTTGGCTGCCGTGAAAAAGGGCATTTTGAAACGTTTGTCTCCCCTAATAAAATCAAATTACTTGTTCTTTGCTAATTGTGTGTAGGTTCTGGAAGCTCTTCTCCTATTGTCAAGCCCATGGAGCCAAATCGGCCGTATGCTGCGGACTCGCCAAACTCGAGCGCCCCTACCACACCAGAGGAGCAATCCACTCGCCTCGGACACCGACGAACGGATACGGTCAAGATTGAAGGAGAAGACTACTTTTTGCAACCGGGGAAGCTGAACTCCGATTCGAAGAGTGCTCCAGGAACACCACAGCCAATGGGCAAGAGCATCGTGTTTAGTCCACGCATCCAATTCCATGAGACTTGGCCCAGTGGCGAGTACGATCGGCGGGGGGAAATCGCAACTTGCAACAAGTTAACTCCTCTTTTGGCTCAGCAGATCAAGGAGGAGCTGAATACCTTCAAAATGGTAATTGACATTTATTCTTCTACTAGGCAAATTACTAACGGCTTTGTAGGAAATGGAGGTTCATGAGACATCAAAAGTCTACACGCATTTCCTTTAATGGCACTTTGATCGGCGTTCAGCAACAAAAATCGCTTTTCAAGCATATTGCATCATTCCTTGTTACGACCTGGGATAGCTTTGTTGAGAAAGAGTTCCAAGACAGTTTTGTATTCGGGTCAGACCGACCCATTGTAAATTTTTTCTCTCCTTCATCTTTCTTTCAGTTCCTGATATATTCACACTCTGGACTCATTCCGCAGCGGTAGCGATACATCCACTCCCACATTTTCATTATATTCTACTATTCGACTTGGGCTGCGTTATCCTCGGTGTTCTGGCGACCGCGGTGTTTATAATCGGTCCCGTTGATACTCTCTTTCTGCAGAGGTAGCAAGCATATATGATGACGCTGGCGCCCGGTCTGTGATACTATACCGCTATCGATACTCTCGACCGCGCGACCTTTTGTGTTTAATTGCCCATGTCTGTGTTACATCACATGTCTATCTTTTGAGCGTCCCGTCATGTACTTTTTCATCACAGTCGTTTGTTTCTTTCTCGTGTATCATCTTTTGATCTCCATGAGTGGTTTGGATTTGTGCAGGAGTTATTTGTTTTATTCGTTTTAATTTCTTGTGATTGGAGCTCGAGTGTAGCCTGATTGGGCGAGCAAGCATATAGCATTGCAAATATTAGCATGTCTCATGCGTAATCTCATCACTCAACTGGTACGATGATACTCGTATGCTTGTATAACATGAAACTAGCCTTGTTTCTCTTGCCACAATGCTTAGTTCTTTGAAACATTGAATGGTTGTTTACGTCTATTTTTCTATGTTTTTCTGCTGCTTGAAGCTGATATTACATGTATTTTTGCTACCTATGTAAACTGCAAAGGAAGCGGGTTTCTTTTCCACCCGCTGAAGAACAGTGAACACTTCAAATATCACTCTAGGAACATTCAATGTTGGAAACATGTCAATAATGCAAAATGACATGTATGAAATTAAATTTGAGGGCTAGTTGACATGAATTGATGAATTGATGCTTGAAATGTTTCAACATGAACTAGTTGACATTCTAACGTCAAAAAGTTGGGTGCGTATACAGTGATATATATATTAGGTCAACTATGTGGAGGCAAAATTTTTTTTATGTTTAAAAAAACCTGGTTATACTCCTTAATATAAATAGATACAGTAAACATATTACTGTGAAAAAGCACAGCATTTTAACATTTAAAATGTTGTCACCTGGTATGTATTGCCTTGGACCAAAACTACATGTACTGCGCGGCTGAGCTGCACGACATCTGGAACTTCAATAATATTGCAGCTTCACCCCCCCACACATGTCAATTCCAAAGACTTTAATTTAATTAATTTTATCACTATAATCGTGGCCCATTAAATCCCGTAACATTTTCAGCATGGATTGCCCAATTGAGACATTTAACCCAACACAACCCTCCGTCCCAAGTACGCATGACGTCAACTAACTCTAATGGGCGTAGCAAAAGCCCCCTTTTGCCCCGCTATACAGGTCACGTGCGTCGCGGGGTATAAATAGATGAGAAACAATTTGAACCTCTAGCTTTGGCCCCGTTTTTTTTTTTTCCAAACTCATCAATTTCTACATTCAAAAACCGTTCAAGGAATATTTCTATCAATCGCAAAAATGGGTGTCGTTAAAGATATTACCAGCCCCGGCGACGGTGTGCATTTCCCTAAGCCGGGTGACCAGATCACCATGCACTACACAGGGACTCTTGAGAGCGGTAAAAAGTACGTTTTTGTTTTTGTTTCTGTATGAATTAAAAGTGAGAATTCTAATTATGGGAGTAGGTTCGACAGCAGCCGGGACCGCAATGAGCCGTTTGTGTGCAACATTGGCGTTGGCCAGCTTATCAAGGGTGAGCTTTTAAAACATCAATAAAAAAATTTTTTTCTCTGACTTGCTGATACGTGATATAGGCTGGGACGAGGGTGTTCCGCAAATGAGCCTTGGTGAGCGTGCTAAGCTTACTATCTCGAGGTAAATTGTGCTTCTCTTGATATTTAAAGGAATGAAACTAATGTTTGTGACAGTGACTACGGCTATGGTGCACGGTATGAGCAATTCGTTTTTAGAGTTCCTTTTTTTAGTCAACTGACTTGATATAATTAGCGGTGTCCCTGGCTTGATCCCTGGAGGCTCGACTCTCATCTTGTAAGCTATCACCTTTCCCTCTCTTTTGGCCTTGACCTTCTAACAGAAATATAGCGACGTCGAACTTTTGAAGATCAACTAGATGTATCATCTGAATCGATGATTGTTTCCTTTTAAGAGAGTTAGGATCCAGACCTTTTTACTCTCCAAAAAAAAGAGATATCTTAGCATTTGATAATTCTAGTAATTGATCGTGCTGAGACAAAGTCTTTGATTTTCCGAAACTCATCAACCATAAATCACATTTATACTCGTAAACATCAAGTCTAACCCTCTATCTATATATGGATCTAAGATAGATACAACAAACAGACAAAAGTTGCTATTATTCTTAAACCAAAAATCTGAACCCACGCGCGCCAGCCTGGCCAGGAACCCCCACGACAGCGCCATGCACGGACTCGCCGCGGTCGAGTTTCTTGTTGAGCCGCACGAGGATGAACCGCAGCACAGTAGCGGAGACGATGGCGATGAAGGCGGTGACGCAGTTGACTGTCATGGCGACGACTGTGCTACAGTTAGCAAGTGGATAAAAAGATGGTGATCATGATGGGGGAAGTACCGTAGCGCGGCCCCGCAGAGCTGGGGTACATATAACTAGCATAGATACTACTAGCATTGCTCACGGCATTGATAAAAGCCAGCGCGGCAGCGCGCTTGGCTGGTGGGCGAGGCAGGATATTTGAGATCCAGCCGAGTGCGACGACATAGCCAGTGTAGATGCCGGGCACCATGAGCATCATGCTCAGATAGCGCGGGCCCGTCGAGGTGGTCGCAGCGGCAATGACAAAGGCCGCTACGGCAACGTACAGTGGCAGAGTGATGTGGAAATAGCGCTCGCCTGTGCGGTCGGCGTGCCAGGCGTTGGCGAACGCGGTGATCATGGCGAGCACGTAGGGCGGCGCGGTTAGGAGAAGGGTTTGGATTTTGCCGTAGTTGAGCGTTTGGACGACGGTAGGGAAGAAGTTGGTCACGGAGCCGGAGGAGACCATGCAGAAGATCATGACCATCTTTTTAAAATTAGTATTTGACCTGACAGATAGAGAGACGGAGGGAATACCAGAATCCATGTTTTTATATCCGCAAGCGCGAGCTTGACGCCGTGCAGGAACGACTGCTGCTCGCTGTCCACCCAGTCGTCCTCGCCAATGTCTTCTTCCAGACGCCAGGCAGCAAGTTCCTTCTCCTCTTCAGAAAGCCAGCTGGTGGTCCGCGGGAAATTAGGCAGGACGAGGGCGGACAGCATGGCGACGACAATGGTGATTGCGCCCTCGATGATAAACAGCCATCTCCTATTGTTCGTCAGCAGAAGTTAATATGAAATAGACAGAAAAAGAAATACCATGCACGAAGACCCCGGGTGTGGTCCATATTTCCGGTAATTCCAGCTGCAACGAGACCAGAGAAAGCGCCCGAAATGAGGGAGCCCGAGTACAGCATGGCAGTTCGCAAGCCAAGTTCTTTGCGGGTATACCATGCTGACAGGAAGTAAAGACATCCGGGCTGGGAAAGTTAGAATTTATTATCTCCAAGGGGAGAAAAAACATACAAAGTAAGCAGCCTCGACAAAACCGAGAAAGAATCGCACAGCAACGAGACCCCCATACGACTGCACGCCGGCAGTGGCAGTGGAAATAATGCCCCAGATGGTCATGGCAGCGGGCAGGTAAATGGCCGGTTTGCCCATCTTGTTGAGGAACAAATTGGACGGGACTAGACTGTCAGTAAAAAGTATAACAAGCAAACTGGGGCGAACTCACTCTGCATCAACAGATAACCAACAAACAGAATGCTGACCGAGGTCTACTCGCGAGCAAGTTAGCAGAGAACAAGCAAATTTTGTACAAGTAGTCTGACCTGATACTGGTCGCCAACCAACTGCAAATCATCCTCCAATCCGGCCAGTCGCGCCGCAGCGATATTATTCCCTTAACCAGTGTCAGTCACAGTTGACCCCAAAACTATTAATCCATCACTCACGGTCGAGATAATTCAGGATGTACATAATCACCAGCATCGGCAACAGGCGCAAATCAATCTTCCGCACCAGCGCTTTTTCGGCCGCCGCGCGCTCTTCGTCGGACATCCTGGCGACGGACATGGGCGCCTCCTTTTGTGGGTTTGGTCGCGCGCTGTTGGCGACTACCGTGACGGCGTCGGCTGGGCCGACTTGGTCGACTTGGTCGACATGGGTCGAGCTGGCCTTGCTGTGGTTGCTGGCTGCGTCGATGGCCAGTTCCGCGTCGCGGACATTGTCGTTGGTGGAGCTGCTGGCCATGATGGCTGTAGAGGTGGTGGTGAAGTCACTGAAGAAGTGAGATGAGACGGAGAAGGAAGGAAGCGGGGACCCCGCGGGGGGAGCTCTTTATAGTAGTGCGTCGAACAGTATTAGGCCTATCTCCCCTCCCACGCCCGGCAGATTAAGTAATATGTGATACGGCACCCCATACTAACCGGTTTCATACATGCCGAAGACGAGCCCCTGTGTCACCCCCGCGCCTATCTGTAATACGGAGTAATGCGGTCAGAGCACGGGGTAATTACATCGGCTTGCCTAGAAAACGCTCGGTCTGGAGAGCCCAATCGGCGGGATCGGGAAGTGGAGCACCGCAGAAAAAGGAAAGACGGAGAGAAAACAAGAAACTTTGACCAATAAAAGCCTCAATCGGGGTTACTCCGACTTGGAAATGACTAACTTTACGGCTGTAACTTTATTTCCGGCGCTGGGACCCCGTGGGGGTACTCGTTCGCTATTATTAATATGGAATAATACTGTAAAATATATTGTAAGTCGTGTCGTGTTCTATGTACAAGCAATCAAACCCCAAACTATGCATGTGCCGTACCCAGCACGATAAATAAAGTCATACATCTACGTGCCTGCATTGCCATTTTAACCGGAACCCCGAAAGAAAAAGAAGCATAGTGAAACGCCTGCTCTACCACCTTCCCCTTTTTTAAATAAAACAAAACCCCTACGCATCGTCTTTCAGCACTCCGAAAGTGTTTGAAGCTTTGACAGGCGATGCAGATGATTCGGCCTAGGCCCGCTTAGCACGGTGCCTGGTTGGCACGGCCTTGGATTTCTCAGCCGAGCTGCTGTTGACCGATTTTTCCGTGGCCGAGATCTTCTTCTCTGTAACAGCAGTGAGTGGGCGCATTCGGTCTTGGTTCGTGAACTCTTCGTCCGTGGCCGAAGTATCGCCGTCCCCAGGTTGCTCCATCGCAGCGCGGCGGATCTCACGGCTGACGCCCTTGAGGGCATCCAGACCAGCTTGCTCGACCTGGTGGATCTGGGTCGACGGCTTTTGCTTCTCGGCTGGCTCGATACGGCGCAGGTAGGATCGGACGAAGAAGCGGGCAAAGAGGTAGGTCAATGGCAAGAGGTACATGACATTGAGCAAGATGGCAAAGGCCTGGCCGTCATTGTTGACGCAGGACACTGTCTCGAATTGTGCGGCGCGGATGATTTCTTGCTTGATCTGCGAGTAGCGAGCGGTATCGGCGCCAAATTGCTGGCCCTGTGCGTTGAGGACGTTCTCGGCAATGCCCTCAGCACCGGCGGCGCGGAAGGCGAGCTTCTTCAGCCAGGGAACGACGCCGGCAGAGGCCGTGGCAGCAGCAATACCCGACTCGGCGGCCGAGGCGACAGCAGCTGGCATGGCCTTGGACAGGTCTTCCAACGACAAGGATCGCGAGGCTGAGAGAGGGACGGAATAGCTGATGAACATGTACGAGACAGTCATGAAAGTTCCACCGATAAACTGCATGATCTGCATGGTGGTGAGCGATTGTTTGATCGCCTTGGGGACGCGGATGTGCAGGGCCGTGACGGTGTAGTAGGTGTACATCATGGCGTGGATGAAAGAGTTGACCAAGACGAAGATCCAGATGGGCTGGCCCATGTAGCGAATACCGGCCCACATGCACATCATGGCGCCGGCGTGGTGGTATGTCTGCAGTGTCGAACTCTTCTTGCCCTTGGCCAAAATGATTGCCGTGTCGATGACTTCGTAGAACTTGGACAGGTAGAAAAACCATCCGTAGTATGCCAGACCCTGGTTCCACATCCGGCCAGTGTCAGTCGGATCGGGCAGCCCATTGGCACCGAGAGAGTATTCCGGGTTGGTCATGGTCCATGTGTCACTAGCCGGGTCAAACACCGCGGCGTTCCCCAGGCCCCGGGGACCGGCCAGTCTGCAGAAAGCGTCGACAACGCCGACAGCGCCATGCTCATTGCTGAAGCGCGGAATCGAGTTGCGCAGCCCCGTCAACATGCCCCAGAAGGTCCAGGCCGAGTAGACGGCAAGGAACACATTGTGCAGAATGACCAGCTGCTTGAACAGGGTGGTCTTGCTAAAGGCCCACGGCTTGTATCCTCGGGCTTTGTTCAAACGGCTCAGAACGACGACGGTGGCCGCGTAGACGCTTGCGATTGTGATGGGGACTCGGACGTCGAGGAGTTGTGCGTAGAGGGCTGGAGGGATCTGGATGGGCTGTGCCAGCGACGGCTCGTTCAGCGCAGGCGCGAGACTGACGGCCTGAGGGATAGGCAGTTTGGTGAAGAAGGAGAGCGGTGGGAGCGAGAAGCTCAACCCGGGGTTGGCTTGTAACGATTCGAACATGGCGTCTATTTTTTTTTAAATTTTTGTCTGCACCGATGACGGCGTGGTGAATTATTCCCCGTTCGCCCGCGCGAGGTTTTTTCTTCCCAAGAAAAACGAATAAGGAGGACAAGTTAACCCTGACGGTGCGAGGTCAAGGTCAATGTCTGGACACCGAGAAGAATAAATTGAGGAAGGAAGTCAGCGAGGAGGACCCGCGATCTTGTACTCTGGGCGCAGTCCAACGTTTTTCTGCGTCAACAGGACGAACTTCGATGGCGAGGCTCGCAACCCGCCCCATGCCGCATCGGGCTAGTATGGCACGTAAGCGGAGTTGCGATTGGTGGGGGAGTCGCTGGAGTGGGGTCCGTGTCGCATTTGTTGGGAAAAGGGGAGCCGAGGCTGCCCGCCAGGTCTTTATCTCAGTAATCTCTGTCTCTGGGGACTCCGTACTCGGCAGTTACGTATATCCATTGGCACAATTCCTCAGTAGCCGCAGCCTTGTACGGAGTACTCTTGTGTTCCTGTACCCTGTCGCACAGTGCACACATCTTATCGCGCTGTGTGTCGCGTTGTCGTCATCCTCACGCGACCCTTGTCCCCTCGAAGTATACGCCCGCCGGCCAATCAGAGTAGCGCATGTTATAGTGATGACCAACAGCCCCAAGGAGAAACACATGGAGGGACTGAGCACTTTTCTCGGCATAGCAAAGAAGTAAAACTGTCTTGTATGCATGCTCTGACCGCTCAATGGCAAACAATTGTCTTGTTGGGTGCAAAATAGAGTAGAATAATAATCTGTAAACTTGCCATGCACGCTTGGGCCACCGCGCTTGCCACCCGTGTCTCCGGCGGGCGCTAGGCCACATGCGGAATGCAAAAACTCGTCCCCAACAAAACCGCCAAAGGGACCGTTGAGCCAATAACATTATTGTTCATGTGGAATGCCTCGACTGCCTCGGTTGATGCGCAGTGGTCGACTCGTCACTTCTATATTGTTGCTTGATATCATCGACATTTGTCATTGCCAATTGGCCATTCAGAACTGAAGTTTGTAACATGTATTCCGTAGAGGGCAAGGTAAAAATGGCGCTAAAAAACTATCAAGGGCCAAAAAATATAATGGAATAATAAACAGTAAAATCGTACATGACTCATGTGCCCTACTCCGTACCGTACTCATCGAGGTTTCGTGCCCAGCGGCAACGGCGGCGGCGAAGGAGTAGTAGCAGCACTACTAACCACTGGCTTCGACTGCAGCCCCGGCTTTTTGGCCGGAGGCGGCGGTGGCGGCGGCTTTCGTTTATTCAGAGCCTCAACATCAATGTTGGAGTTCTGCCGGCTGAGATTATTTGGATGGTTTGGATGAGGTGGTGGAGGCGGAGGCGCTGAGGCCGACTCTTGGCCCGGCGCAGGTGGCCGTTCAAAGTACGAATGGACGCGGTCCGTGATTTTGTGTTTCTGGTTAAAGGCACTGAGCTTCTTCTTCCCTGCCTCGAACTGATCCCCGCCACGCTGGCTGATGTTGGCTGCCGACCCCGCTGATGCTTCTTGGTTTTGACCATATGAATTGGTTCGCCCATATGAATTGGGCTGATCATATGGACTGGTTCCATTTGGAGAACCAGCAACATGGTTTTGTGAATCCCCTGGGCTGGATGCTGACATGCTGCCAAACCGAGATTGGAGTTCATTGACCTGCTTGTTGAGATTCGTCTGCGCCGTGGCCGATTGATCACTGCCCGCTCCAATCCCCAAACCCGGCACAGATACACCTGCCTGTCCCAAACGAGACACGGCGCCTTGATTCATCTGCACTGCGTTGTCTGTCTCAGAGTACGGTGGCGGCGGCGGGGGCGAGGCCGACTGCGGAACGGGGGCTCGCGCTGGCAGACGCGGCGGAAGGCTGGGCCTAGTGCTCGGCGAGGCGACAGGCTGCGCAATAGAACTGACATCGTTTCGGACGGGAGGCGGAGGAAGATGATTTGTTTCAAGCCCGGTTGTATTGGCTCGATATGGCAGAGGCGGCGCTGCTGGCTTGTCCTCCTCTTCTGCTTGACGAGAGGATTGCTGAACCGGAACCGCAGCCCCAAGACCCCTTAAGCTTGGTTTTATTGTGCTTGTCGGTGTTGTTGTTCCCCCAGGCGAAGTAACGACCGATGTGCCGTTGCGCTTCGGTGGAGGGCCAAATGATGACGGATCCTTAAGAGACGCGAGCGGTCGCGCAACATGCTCTGATTGATCGTTTGCGTTTGGGTCTTTGCCCTTTCCCATCCAACCGGCCTATTCATCTTTGAATTAGAACGACCGCACCCCTTTTCGGACAGCTGCACCGTAGATGCTTACCACCTGGTTGATCCCTTTAAAGTCCCCTCGCCAGCTTTCTTTGCCACCCTGTTTTCCCTTCGGATGCCACCCATCTTTGACCACCCCGCGAAAGCCGCTCATGATGATCAGTGCTATACCAAGCACGCAATTGCGACGATGATAAGCTTGTTTGTAGACGTGTCGTGAGCTGTGGGGAGATGGAAGGAGGTCAACTGTGGCCGGACCGTTATCGGCTTGTTATCTCCCGCCACGCGGCATCCCCGGCTTTGCAAAAGTCACGTGCATCCCAGATTTACAAATATGACGCATTTCAATGCAAAGTACAATGAAATATTAAAGCATTCAACAAGTGAGATTTCTGTCAATAGTCTAGAAATAAGAATATGCATTTTTTTCAACTTCTTTGTGTGTAGCATCCAGATGTCCTAGACCTATCCACAATGCCTCGATGCCACTATCAATTAATAACCCCGCCGTTGCTCGCCTTCGTCGTGGTAAAAGGCAGCCCGACCCTGTTGACAATTTTATACTCACGCGGCTTCAAAAACATGGGCTCCGTGATTTGCAAGTACTCTTTGTAATACTCCTTTGGAAGCTGGTTCTGAACGAGCCATTCAACGGGTTTGGACCTAGTAGTAATCACGACACATCAGTCAAGAAATTTTGGTCTTTTGGAAAGTAAATAATTACCAATTCTCAACCCATGAAAGAACGCCTGGGTTTTCGGGCGATTGGTACACTTCGAAAAATGTACATTCTGGCTCGGCAGTCACCTTGTCGTACGCGGGCTTGAATGCCTCGAGGAATTTGGGCACGTTCTCCGGTGCTATAGTGATAGTCACCTGCAGGGAGATGCCGTGGAAGTCGGATGAGGTAGTCATTTTCTTATGCTGTTTTTTTGTTGACAGTTAACTGGTCAACTCAGTTGGATTTATTGCGGCCGCCAAGACTTTATATTAGCGGAAAGGAAGAGTTGTTGTTGGCAGTGTCGGCGATGCAAGAGGTAATTTACATTGCGCGCCAGTCGCATAATATGGACTGATTGGATTTTTGGCGCGGATACCAACATAAGAGTGGCAGCGCTATTGGAAGACAGTAAGCCCTCGCGGCACATGGCGGGAGATGACAGACAAACATTATTACAGCGGCCAATTCGGCCGATATTCCTATTATGTTGCGGAATGGTTATCTATCCGCTTTGGGTTGCGCAGGGGGCACGATTACAGTGGTTCAATGTTCGTCCGGATATCTCGGAGTGTTCGGCTGAACATCACAGCCCTAAGGTTAGTGGGGAGTCTCTAAGCCGGTCCCTAAAGTGGCCCCTAAAGTGGTCGTCAAGTTAGTGGGAACCCCCTAAAGCGGACGCGTAACTTAGTGACCGAGTCCCGAAACTTGGCGAGTCAGTGCCTGAACAATAAAGTATCGTTGCAGTATTTTTAGTGGCCTATTATTACCGCCGGTTAGTTCTACCACATAAAGATGTTTTGGGTAATTTACAGCTTGGATTCTTAAATTTGACTTGAATATTTTACATGGATGTTAACTTAGTAAAATAATAAACATCGAAATAAGAGGCCACTCAGTAGACTCAGTGCTCGTTGTACACGTAGTGCACTATCCACATATGAATCGTCAATCAATCATTATGCCCGTAACACCCGTACCTCATACATCTCAATCCAACATACTCATGCCTTCAATGTTCGCAAAGACCCATCCTATAATCCATCATGAAAAAATTGTTCTTAGAAGTCTTGTCTTGCCAACTTATCAACCATAGCTTATGGATGCTTCGTCTCCATGGCAAACTGCTCAGCTTCCATGTTATACATCTTGCGCTTCTTCGCAACACTCAGATCAAACATATGTCCCGCGATAGCAGAAATGCCCATGATAATCTCGAGGCCAATAAGAATACTTAAAAGAATAAAGCCCGCACGGCTTTCCTTGCAGATAGTCGAAAACCCCGAGGGGGCACCCAACGATCCGCCATTCAAGCTGGTTGCGTTGACGCTGCCAATGGATTGCCACTTGCAGCTCCACGACTGAATGGTTTCGCTGGTGGTGAATCCGGTTGGGTGTGGCGAGGCCGGGAGATGGATGGCAAAGGCTACGCAGACGGTAGCAGTGATTAGGCCAGATATAGAAACAGCAGAGGCCATCATGTTGAGTTTGCGTGTGCGAGGATGGGGCTATTGAATGCTCGTAAGTATTTATTCTTGAGTGTAGGCTAGACTTTCTTTCTTACCGAAGGCAAAAGTGCCATAACGATATATATGAGGGATTGCAAGGCGATGAGAACTCCGCCTGCAATGAGGCCACTGGTCCCGCGCGTATCCAGATTCAAAGGCCAGAGAGGTAGCCAGATCATGTTATACCATTCCGTGTCATTGTAGTGGTGCATGGTGGTAGCCTCACAAGCAAAGGTTGCGACCGCCGTCGCGAAGATTGTTCCTGCAATTCCGAGACGCACAAGATGCAGAGTTCGCGACCTGGCGAGATAAATCGACTCCTGCTCGTCGAAATCATGAGCCGGACGGACGGTGACGGAGGAAGTTACAGAAGCAGCCATTGTGATGGATTATAACACTAGATTTTTTTTTTTTTGAAAGAGGGTATAGTGCGTGGTAGTTGAAAAGACAGAATGATAGACGGCAGATTATAGTGAGCGATAAAAAAGAAGAGAATGAAGCAAGATGCTAACCAGAGCGATCTTGTGGGATGTTGAAGTAAGTTGACAAAAACCACAACACGAAACGGAAAATAACTACAATAAATTCCAAGGACATGCGCTCGTATTATAAGAGCAGAGGCCTGGCAGCTTCTTCAATCACTCATACGTAGTAGCATGCCTAAGCGCCGGCGGCGCATCCACTGATCCTATACATAGACCGAGCCAAGTGCCTGAAGAAAATAGTGGCACCGAATAGCACCCCGCCAATCCAGGACGACCCGAACTGTGAAGATTGACCATTGTTCGGCTCAAAAGTAAGACTGTTCTTATTGGGCGACTGGGGATCGACAGCGGCCAGACCACCTGCTAACGCTGCATTCTTGCTGCATGTCACGAAGCGAAAATAGGAACATCGAGACATTCTGGATGTGATAGGCCAGTCTTCAAAGCGCCTATTTGCAACAGGACTGGTGATTGCCCCTGATTGGCTTGCATTGGTGCAACCGCTGTGAACGACTCTGCAGGTCGGCGCGTAGATGCAGTGCGGTCATTGGCTGCTGCTATTTTTAGCATGCGGCCGTGCGGGTTAAATCCAGCCAATAGCGACTGCCAGATCGACTTTAATGATGGCGCTTGGATAACTGTGCATAAAAAGTTTAACTTTATTCTAGTACATAGTTTGTTGTCTCGAATAAATAAATAAAGCGCCAATAAGTTGTGTTGATCCAGGGTGGTTTTTGTCTTTCATTATTCTGACACACAAAGCTCAAAGACCCTACACTATCCTAACAATTTCCTTTATCTACTTTCACCGGGTTATCCTTTCATTCTTTCGGTACAAAGAGCTTTGAAGATGTTAAGCCAAAGACAAGGACATTACTGTAGAGCTAACCGTATTAAACCCCGAACAATGGATATAATAGTTGTTCTGGGCTCGCTGCTGCCTACTATCTACAACTCGTTTGTGGAAAAAAGCGAACACATTCATAAGATCCCACCCAGATTGATTGAGAAAAGTCAAAAAAAGGGTTGAAAATGCATCCATCTGTCAAGAAAGTCTTCAGCATCGATACTATTTTCGAGCTTATAACCCTGCAACTGGACTACCATGAAATCGTCCGTGCCCAGAGGGTTTGTCGCTACTGGAAAAATACCATTCGGTCTTCTTTGCCTCTTTCTAAGGCTTGCTGGTACCTACCACACGATAGGGTTTCCGGTTCAGACAATTCAGAAATTTACGACTTGAATCCAATTTTCAACCGTTTCGGAATTGAAGTACGTGATTCGAATGCACCCAGAGTGCGTGG
The DNA here is from genome assembly GCA_037040535.1 of Talaromyces sp. P118-02. Lineage (NCBI taxonomy): Eukaryota > Fungi > Ascomycota > Eurotiomycetes > Eurotiales > Trichocomaceae > Talaromyces > Talaromyces sp. P118-02. The sequence goes on from JAXQGY010000670.1 coordinate 138,164, forward strand.
GATTTTCGATTTCAACATCTTCAACTTCGACACCAAAATCTGGCTTGGGTCGTGGAAAAGCATGCTAGCAACACAGCCCCCTTGCAAGCGCATGATAATACGTTGCGGTGGGGGGTTTCCATTTGCAGGGATTGCGTAAGCAGTCCTCTTCAAGTTAAATTAATCAGACTTAATTGTCCAACCAGGTTTTACATCGTCGAATTAACGCAGGGCAACATCCTTATGGGCGATGTAATGGCCATTCTTCATAATATTTGTTACGAACGGCTGGAAAATGATGGAACTTTAATTGGTCCCCTCGTTCGAGGATTGCTAAGGTCATTGGGCGTTGATGGCTACCATTATCGAGTGAGTGCCTCTATCTTGCAAGCCATTCCAGGCGGCGAGTCCACTATTAAAGTCTTGATCCGTGATACTCGGGGACATATTGCTCCTGGATTTTCGCTTCAGCGTCTTTTCAAGCAGGGTGGATCTGCTGCAGGCAACAATAGACCTTTTCGTGAATTACATTCACATAAGATTATAAATTTCGATAAGGACTTATATCTGCAGGAAAAGATCGTTAGGTCCTGGAGTTTAGAGGATTCAGCGTAGTGCTGAAAAGATATGAATACAAAGTCGATTTTTTGATTGCTAAAAAAGTGTAAAAAAGCTGATTTCAATGTATTTCTGGCCTCGCTGCCACTTCAATCAAAATTCGATTGTTATCACCGAGCAAACATTAATCAACCATGATTTCTACTTATAATTCAGTTAGTACATGTTTATGATAATGTTTTTTTGTAGAGGATTTCGTTGTTAATTCTACAAAGTGAGTTGTATGATTCGATTAAATCGAGTAGGGTCGGTTGCGTAAGGTCACCTGTGAGGGTATTAGCTTCTACCTTTAGTGTTTATAGCTGAAACTAGTTGAGTTTAACAATGTGTCTATTTTTCAGAATTTCTAGTGAACATTCCAAGCAATCTATCCGCGGGAGATGTGCTCTGATGGAAGAATACTAAGTAGGCCTGTCTGAGAGGCGGCCCACTGTGCTCATGGGGGTCGTGCATATTTTTAGTGTAGGTATTTTTGTTTCTAAGTAGTAAAAGCTTACAAGAACGGTTGTTACATACATCACTAATATCAATTGAAATTTATTGGTACCTGGTACCTACCTAGTTCACTCTGATTGATCATTTGATGCGATATAAGAATTTGCGCATGACATAGTAATAGTTTCACTTTTGAAGACTACCCATCGCCAAACCAGCATCTAAAATCGTTGGTAAGCAATGTAGTTGAGTGGTAAATGTTAACAAGTAACCTACCAACTTTGATTTCCTGCCCAGTCATGGAGGTGTTTTGAGCGAGACTGACGTATATATTGGCGCAATCGTCGAGAGAAGTCTTCAGATTTGCCACTGTTAGTATTGGTCTAATGAGGTGCATGAGTAAAAGCAAAGAGACATCTTACCTCTTGTTTCAGTGCAGCTTTCTCCTTTAGACCGTTGATAATTTTCTCGCCATACAGTTGTCCCTTTTGTTGCTGTCAGCTGTTGCTATAGAATATAATGATAGCAGGTATATTCCTACCCATTCAGTAAGCAAAAGACCTGGCAACACTGCATTCACGCGGATTTTGGGACCGAGGGAGTAAGCAAAGTGCTTCATGAGATGCAAGCCCGCTGCCTTGGTGACAGAGTAGCCCATGCTACTTCCTCCAGTCATGGTGCCCTATAATAATAATATAATAGAAAATTAGCTCTTCTGCTGAAACTGATAGGAAAAGGGTATGTCAAATCGAGTGGCCGTACCGCTATCGATGAAGTTATCAGGTACGCCCCGCCCTCAGGGTTTTGTTCCAAGACAGGCTTTGCTGCTTGCATCAGCTGTAAATGGCTCATCACGTTCGCTTGCCAGCACTAAGTAAAAAGACGCGTTATTGTTATTGTCCCAAAGCCCAATGCTACCACCGACGCTCACCTTGTTCCACTCGTCGTTGGACAAGTCATATATGTCTCCTGGCTTCGCAAATCGCGTCCAACCCGCGTTGGCAATAACGATATCCAGGCCGCCAAGCTCGGAGACAGTTTCTCTGACGAGTCGTTCATTATCTTCGGCGGCTGTTGCGTCCTTTAAACAGTTTGTGAGTAACTTCATCACTCTGGGTATAATCATGTACGAAGAAGGGGAGAAATTACCCCCTTTACAATATGCACTTTGACAGAGTATTTCTCTTGTAATTGGTTGGCCAAGGTTTTGGCAGAGTCGACGTTGGAATGATAGTTGATGGCAATATTGGAACCGTTTTCTGCGAATTTCTCACAGATTAGGGCACCAAGTCCTCTAAAGAAGAAACTTAATTAGCCTTAAACTCCTGATAATATAGCTGGATATTTACCGTGACCCAGCTGTCACCAGGACATTTTTTCCGCGTAGAGAGTAAGGCATGTTCTAAGATTTCTGCTGACGAAGAAGGTAGATAGGAATAGGACACAACTACAGTTCTTGATTTTTTCTTCTTCGTATGAGCACTGCTCCTTTATTTATCATATCAGATTATACAGCCAACATACCAGTACCAGAAGACAGCTAAGGTTATGTCGATGCTTGTGTCGAGGTTGTTGTACATAGACCGTGCCGCACTGCCCGCAGAAACAGCTACGTCAGGTTAGGGTTCCCCGGAGCGGCCCCGCCCTGTACCGCAAGAACCCTAATTGCGGAACCGCAACAGCCGAACCGGACCGAGACCAGAGGAGTTCCCCCGCATTTTGTGTCATTACTTGGTATTGTACGGAGTACTGATAGTCCGTGTAGAAGTCCGCATGCCTGGATGGACAGGCGAGGGTCTGTAAATCAGTTTGTTGGATATACGATCGGACTTTACGCGTCAATTTACCTCGAATAGAGGACCAATAAGAAATGATGGTAGATTTATTAACCACAAGACTATACCGGATAGGGGGGGCATCAGAGCTAGGATGTCACTTTCTGCATCCGCATATCAAACAGTACGTCACAATCGATTCATTCTAAATTCTCAAACACACTTGCTAGATAGCCGAGTACATCCGACCGCATGTCATTCCTCGCGAAAGAACCTAAATAAAAATACAGACAACCTAATCATCCGCATTCGGAACCTTGCAGTCAAACCCATTGAGGATTGTAGAAACATAACTATAGAACGCAACAACTTGCACCAGTCCAACGGCGGTATCCTTGCCAATCGGGTTCGCCACAGCATCCCACTTCTCCTGAGAAAGTGGGCCTGGTTGGTGAACAAGATCATCCGCCAGCGCATACACAGCCTGTTCATCACTCGTAAAAGTTGCGGGGCATTCTCCGCGCAAAATGGCGTTGAACTCTTCCTCTGCTATGCCACGGTCGAGAGCGAGAAGTTTGTGTCCATACAACTCATATGCAGCTTTGAATTTGGCGCCAGTCACGAGGACCGCGATTTCGCGGTGTTTCGGAGCAAGCCCCGGAAGTTGAGAGACGGCTTTGGCCATGCCGAGGAATTGCTGACCAACAATGGGGATATGGAGATGTGCTCCAAATGGTCCGACAAAGCGGCCGTCTTTTGTTATGTAAATTCCCTTTCTGGAAGTTGGCTTTTTTTTTAGTATTTCCTTTTACTATATTTTCAGCAAGTAGTAAAAACTAACCCAGTTCCATATTTGGCCGTTGTATATGCATACAACTCGTCATATAGAGATTTGGCATCGCCGTCAAGCTCGCTTGGGTATAGTAGTCCGAGTCTATTCATTTTGACGAATATCAATATCAATGCTGTTCGAAGTCAAGGTTTGTTTATGATAAATATTAAAATATAGGATGAATATAGTCCAGTTAAAGGGTAGTATTTATAAGGTTCTGACTGGCTTTGCTGTAAACCCTACCCCGCAAACAATCTTCCTCAACAGGAAGGATATTCGTCACCGGCTTGATCGGTAAGTTAGGGTTCATGGAAAGGGTTCACTGCGGCAGCCCGGCAGCCAATCTTAAACAAGCGGCAATATCGGTAATGCATGTCCAAAATAGATCGTCACACATCAATTGTTACACAACCAAGCATGCGTGATGTCACGAGACAGATTAACGAGGCATGTTAACTGACCGCCTCCATTTTATAAAAGGAATGACATGAGATAAACCATCCCTATTCTCAACAAGCACCATATACATCAACCATGAATACCACACGAGCCACAGAAGTCGCGTCCTTCCCTCCAAACTATCTGCTCGAAAATCTTGTCGTTCGACACGATGGCTCAATAATCCTCACAGCCTACAACCAGCGAGAGCTATACTACCTGACAAACCCTGACCTGGGTCCAGTGACACCTCGCCTCATCCACACGTTTGAGCACTATCCCACAGGCATCGTCGAAGGAAAACCTGATGTTTTCTACATATCCACCATTACGATCATGCGAGGAAAAGACGAAAACGGGCCCTCCAGGCTGTACAAACTGGACATGCGCAAGTTCAAGAAGTCTGACAAAGTGCCCCTTCCAGAGCTTGTTCTCACGTTTCCCCCGGAAGCTCGTGGGCTGAATGGGTCGTGCGCGTTGTCCCCTTCTGTTTTTCTACTCGCCGATTCATGGGCAAGCCAAATCTGGCGTGTCGATATCCCAGAAGACGAAAAACTTTCTCCATCAGTGAGAAGTTGGCACAGCCACGAAATGATGGACCGAAGCGCCGACCCTCGAAAAGTCGATGTTCCGGGGGTCAACGGAATAAAATATCATTCTCGTTTGCATCATGTATACTTTACGACGACGTCGCAAACCATTTTCGCCGGTATCAAGGTCAACCCAGACACGCTGGAGCCTATTGGCGACCCCGTCGAGGTGACTGACCGGTGGATGTGGGCAGACGACTTTATCATCGACGAGACTGCGGATGTCGCGTATGTCACCACGCACCGGCAAAACAGTATCGAGCAGATCAATCTCAAAACCGGTGAACAGCGGACCTGCATCGGGAGGCCCGTGAGGCCGAATTTACTGCTGGGCCCTACGTCAGGCGCATGGGCTCAAAACCCAGAAGATCACGGTCGACGCGCGTATTTTCTAACTGATGGAGGACATATGAATCCGTACGAGGGCGTTTTTCGGAATTCTAAGGTCCTTCGTGTTGAGTTTTCAGAGCCTCGTTCCAGTATGAGTATAATGGGCATACTGTATAAGTGGTTTCAATGGGTCAAATCTTTGTTTAGTCGCAAGTTTTAAGCAGCATGTTTATTATCTCAACTTCATCATAGTTTGATAGGATCAATGCCATTTCTGTACATATATGAAAACATGAGTGTAACGGTCTCCTCAATCTTATATACACAACTCAGCGTACAGGTGGCGCAGTTGCAAAAACCCAGTCCAGATCTTCCGGGCACCACACCCTAAAATCAAATGTAAAATCCGCATTATTTGCCGAAGGCGATAGTTGCGGCACTTCAACCGCTGGAACCGTCACCGAAGACGCGTTCGGAGGAGACTGAAGATCTTCAAGAATATGCAAATAAGATACCTCCTTTTCCTTCTTCTGCTTCATAGCCCGAATCAACAGCCGCAGCACGGAAAAGGCCTCGGAAATGGTTCTGCTTGGGTATCGATCCTTGATTAAATTGATAGTTTGGATAGTATAATGCAAATCGCTGAGCGCGTCAACAGAGTCCATGGAAACCAAAACGCAGCAAAACTGAAAAAGAGTGCTGAGCATGTTCCACCATGCCTGGCCCTTTTGAGCGAGGACGGTGGCTGCTCGTACCGCGGCTTTCCCGATGGATACAATCTGTTGTGATTGGGTTCGTTGGATGATGTTGACCTCGTTGTTGACTCGGATGCGTCGGTGGAGGCAGAAACACACGTCTGCTGTGAAGAGGGTCAGATATGGATGTTCTTCCGTCTTGTGAGACTTGACAGCTTCAAACAGATCTGTGAGATGCTCCACATCGCTCTCAGACCCGGCCGTCCCATCTGTCAAAGGAAGAAAATGGCCCAAATGGGTTAGAATCGAAGCAGCATTGCTCTCGTCACGGTTCCCAAAAGGGGATTTTCTGGTGACGCCATGTAGAATTACAGGAGTACGGCCCAGTTCATGAGACATCAACCTGTTGCCCGCACACACCATCCAGAACAAATTTGCGCAAGCCGTCGAGTTCCACATGCCGGGGTAGTTGTCGAAGCCGCTCTCCTTGTGCAGACCTAGCGACTCAACCGTGTGCATGGCAGAGCAGCTGGCAAGCCAAGTGATATGCGGCGTTGCCGTGGCCCGCAGGTACAGCGAACGGAAAAACAGAGCTGCGAGAAAATCGATACTCGGATTATTGAGGATAGCTTGATCCGTCAAGATGCTCTCGGCATGTCGAACAATGTGAATCTCCGGTTGTATATTACTCGTCAACGTGAGTATGGACGACAATCCGATTATGCCCCCGACAAGCGCTTCAAACGGTAGGCCTTGCGAGGTACCTGTGAAATGCTTATCGGTTCGATCCATCAGAGCATTAAAATCCAAAAATCCACAGGCGGGGAAGTCCACTGCAAAGAACGACCGGATGTAGCCCTTGGCCATGTCCAGCGTGACCATGGAACACAGCGTATCGCCAACACGGCATTGCGGCTGTTCTCTGACCTGCAGATTCCACACCAGCGGCTGCATTTGCGGCAACAAGTCGGACTGCAGCTGAAGCCCGAGATATCGCGGAAAGGCCTCTAGGGAGTGCCTCCCGATGTAACGGGCTGACTGCACCATGAACCCCGAGTCATTACTGCTGCAGCCTGGTATAGGGTCTTCTGGGGTCGACGTAGTCTGCAGTGAACTGCGTCGAAGAAGATTCTGTGTTCCTTGCAAGGCCGCCTGTTCCGGAGGGACATCGACAGATACTACGTCTTTCTGGGTAGAAGCGTCGCGAACACGTCGATGCTGACGATAGCCACAGGGATAGCCGTAGCCATAGCAAGTATCACACGGATAAGCACCATTACACTTTCGTTTTCGACTGGAACACGAGATGCATGCTTGGCGCGTGCGTAAGCGCTTGGTCCCGGCAGTCTGTTCCGGCATGATCGATATCGCTTGGCGGTAAGAGTAAGCCGGGGGGCCAAATTCAATTCAATACTTTGTTTGAATGGATGAGTATCAGGAAAGAAGAGAAAAAACCTATCCGCATTTACAAGGTTCCCCAGGCAGACAAAAGAGGGGAGACGAGTGGAGGAGAGGAGAGCGGGTACCCCGGCTTATAGCGGTGTATACGGAATGAGAGAACAAAGGGCGCGTTTAGAACCGCGAATCAGAACGACAACGACGTGTTGGAATTTGGCTTCTTGGCTCGTGAGTTTTGACTTTACCCCGTCCGAGCGCAAAAGAGCAAAAGTCTGGGGTAGACAAAGACGCCTCTGCCCATTGTCGAGGCACGTGAGAGCCCGGACGGTGGCATCTGTGCCACAATTGTTGTCGCGGGGGGACGACGAGTCGCAAATGTCCCCATTGGGCAGCCCGCCACACTGAGTGTGAATGAAGCCGCTGGGTCCTGCTACAGTATGCATGCACCCCGCCTGCAATAATAATACCGTGGGAGAGTTGCTCTGCGATGAGCGCAAGCGCCGGGTATTGCGGCAGCTGTGCAGGTGTCCGGCAGATCCTTTCCGTTGGAGTTAGGGCTCGGAAACCGGTTTCGAGGAGAGTTTCTTTGTGTTGAAGCGTGATTATTGTACGAGTCATGTTTACTCTGGCTGTGGGACTGTATAGCAGGGCGCGTTTTGCATGTTGTTTGATTACATAGACTTGAAACTTATGTTTCCAAAGTAGTACGTATCAGCCAAAATACGTATAAGCCAAAACTCCGGTCATTCCAATTGAACCAAACTTAAATCCATCGCCAGACGCCATCACTTGACCAACACCCGCACGTATCACAGAAATCCAAAACGAGTTAAAAAAAATATCCAAGTTCATGGCTTCTCATTAAGCATATTCCCCACACTCTCGAGAGCTTTGGCTTCAGCGCTGGCAATTTTTCTTCCAGGAATGGCCGTGTTCCCATCACCAAAGGCGGGCTGCCCAGACCGTTCCAAGTGAATTCGAATCCTACTGTCGATGTAATCCCGTCTCTCGTCACGCTTATTCTGACCTTCTGGAGCGGCGTTTGACAACGATCTTAATTGTTGACGCAATTTTTCGGTCATGGTGTGTAAGGCTGGTAGTTGGGACAGAACGAAATCTGTGTTTGTGGTAAGAGACTTGTTCTGACCCACGCGAAGCATGTCTGCAGCTGGGCCAGAGGTAAGGAAGCCCAAATCGGGGAGTCCCAGGCTTGCAGCGGTCGTGTTTTGGTTGTCGGTCTGGTTTGCTTTTGACTTTTGTGCGGCTGAGAGAATGGCGCGTAACTGGGTGATGACAGCCTCGTTTTGAGCGGATTCACGACGAAGCGCTTGTTGAAGTTTTCGGGTCTCTTGTAGTTTTTTTCGTTGGAGATTGATGGATTCCGGCGTGGGGGCCTCAGGGCTCTTATTAGAAAAGGACAAATTCTGTACAGAATAGCAAATTAGCCATGGTATCTTTGGTGACATTTCCAAAACATTGCATACCTCATAATGTGCCAACTTCATGTAGTTGACGAGATCATCAGGCACCGTCAGGATGTTTCTTAGGACATAAATTTCGAATTTATCAAATGACCTGTCGACCGAGGATTCAAACAGTGTTTCCAGCTGATGCAGTCCATTTTCTATCTCCACTCGCGCTTCAGGATACTCAATGTTCCCATCGGCATCCGTGTCTGGTATCGTCGACGCGTTGGCGGCATGGCTGAATCCGAGGCGTTCTGGCGGGGTGTTGAGGAGGCCGGTTTCAAGGCTGGAAATGGCTTGGTAGATGAGGTTGTTGATTGAGTTGATTATATCGTCGATTAGGGACTAGAAATTGGCGCACAAATCGTATTAGCATCTGCTGTCTGTCGCGCGAGTTCTTGTGAGGTTTCTTCCTCGAATGTCACCCCGCAAGGTAAACACAGGGCCGCGCAATTGACTTACGAGGGGGGTGTAGCTGAAATGCTCAGTGAGCAAAGAAGTCGCCGCATCGCTCATTTTGACGAACTTATTTTCTCATATCTGTTTGTGAGTCGTCTGGCAGTGGAAGCTTTCTGACCGTTGTCGCAACTTCGATGAATCTCAACTTATCGGAACAAACAATCGTCCGCACGCGACGCACAGCCCCACATGCACTGTGTCAAGCAGTTTTCAATCGAGTGTGCGAGGAATTAGCGTAGAGGACAGAAAATAGAAAGAATAAGAAGGAATAGTCTGGCTGCGACGTGAATAAAAAGAAATCCTGATCAGTCCAATAATAATATTCGAGAAGATGGCAGTCGCATCGTGGTGGAAGGCGGATTGCGCGCTAACCGGAAATGGATTATAGTTGTCGACGCGGGTCACGCGTTCACATGAAATGATCCCACGATACTCACGTCAATGATTCAGGAAGCTATCAAAAAGCTTCGTCTTCAGACAATTCGCGACAATCAAGTACTATAATTTCAAGAACACCTGGTTTACAAAATAACCCCAAATATGGCATCCTCGGAGACAGCGCAAAAGCAGCGCAATCGCCTGCCCTTCAAACCACCGCGACAACAATCCTCCACTGCGACAGGAGGCGTATCCAAAACGACAAACCCGAAAACTACCACTAAAAAACCAACATCGACGACCGTTGCTGGGCCCTCGACGAGTCGGCGAAAATCTACAACGACGAGCGGGAAAAAACGAAAGGCCCCATCCCCAGCTGAATCGGAGGATGACAACGAGGATGGGTCTTCAGAAGACGGGTCTGAGTCTGCATCTGGCTCAGTGGATGGAAAGAGATCGCAGTCGCAAGAGCCGGACTATATCCTCGCAGAGATAGTGACGAACGAGAAATCTCGAGACATCGAGTCTGGAGAGCCTGCGATCCCTCCAAAGCTCCTGACGAAACTGTTGCACCATCATTTCCAGAACCCCAAGACGAAGATTGCCAAAGATGCGAACGAGGTGGCCGCAAAATACATTGATATATTTGTCCGAGAAGCATTGGCGCGGGCTGCGTATGAGAGAACGGAGGGAAATAAAGATACGGGTGATGGAAGGCCGTCCATGATGGATGGATTCCTCGAGGTATTCTTTCTTCGCCTGCAAATACACGGGAAATGTCTAACTGGATTTATAGGTGGAAGATCTAGAAAAGTTGGCACCACAGATGATTCTTGACTTTTGAAGAAACGATAGAATGACTGTACGAGGCGTTGGGGTTGGGTATTCCATGGGACATAGCTAATATTTAGGCGTAATTGCGGGCAAAATGAGCATGAAAATATGGATATTAAAGTGATCTAGAGCCTCGACTTGGGTGCTTGACCTGAATGTATTTCATATACCCATGTGTTGTATTATTATTGTTTATTGTCATGCTGGCAGCGGGTTGGATTTCGCCACCCCGCTGAGCTTGGCGAGTCGGTGATGTGAAATGGCTGGGTACGCGGTACTTACAAGGAGTTATGACATTCTCTTGTTGCAGATGCACGAACAAGGGTATCGTTCGGCGAGTCATCAATGATGTACAAAGATTGTCGGCGATTGACTTTGCGCTATCGAGATGATCTCTTTCAGTCGCTGATCATGGAGGTGCCGGTGTCGACGGTCGTTGAGATTCACCACGTGGGACTAAGCTTAATTGACTGGAATGCTGGACACGCCCTTGGAGGTTGAACCGTTGAACATGACTGCTCACACGACGATTCAATAGTACGGATGTCAACCGTCAGTGTCAAGTGCCAACCACGACGTTGAGAGGTGTCATGCTGGAGTATAAGCAGTCGCCCAGGCAACACGAAGCAAGGGTTCTTTGACAAGTAAGTATTTTTTTTGGCGAGTTGAAGGTATTCGTACTCATCAAGAGATAAAACGCAGCTCCGCTGTTGCATGACTGGCTATACGATGCTATTCATAATAATTCTCTCGTACTGTGTCCTCCGATGTCTTAGCACTCGTATTCGCGAGTTTGCGCGAATCGACGTAAAATAACATCATTGGCAAAGGCCGATCGCAGCATGGTCGAGAGCCTAGACAAGCTTAGCGCGGCGTCAGTGGCACGAACAAGAACGAAGCGGCTCGCTCGACGGTTCGGGGGGGGATGGCGGTCGTGATTGGGCGGGCCCCTGCCCATTCGGAAATGATCTTTCTTGGCATGGACCGTGGGACAAGGGACTCGGCGGCAATCGAGTGGTGAGTTTCGGTGGGTGAAAGAAGAGATGGTCAAACAATGCGATGTTGAAAGGGAGAAAAGGAGCAAACGATCAACGAGAAAGATCGATTGAGGATACCGAGGAAGGACCGTACGAGAGCGAGCACAGAGAGTCAGAGACAGAGCAGAGAACGCAGAAGGCAGAAGGCAGGCACGGGCGACCTGCTGGATTGGGAAGGAGCGATCGACGCCACTAGCGCCAGCGAGCCCCTGGCACCTTCCCTGTTCGAGAGACAGTCGGCTGCTGCCGGTGCCTGCCAAGCCCGGCGGCGCTGTATAGTCTGCGATAGTCTGCGAGACGGCGTCGCCCATTGCTCCCCCAGGCGATGCAGTCGCTCACGCGAACTCGCCTCTGGAGCCCACGATCCGCAGTTCCTGTCTCACCGTTATGCGACGCTGCCACGCCCCCCAGCCAGTGATCTCGCCTGGTCCCAGCTCGTCGATCGTCGCGCCGACTTATGATTCATTAGCCATTATTAACTAATAATCCATCGCTCGCCCCAAGACGACCCGAGTGAAGCACCCCACCCCCCCCCCCCCCCAGACCAGTGGCCCAGGCAGGGTTTTCCTGTCTTTCCTCTCTCTCGCCTCTGCCCTCTTTCTCCCCTGGCCCGCCTTTGTTCGTGTCGCTCGCTCGCTCGCTCGTTTCGTTTCTTCTCCTAACCACAGTCTTTCGTTCACCAGTGCGTCTCGTCACCATCACGGTCTTGCTACCATCGCGACTTTCGATTGATTCATCTCCTTGAAGGCGACTTCCCAAAACCACTACTACTGCTGCTCAACTGCCGTTTTCGCGCGCGCGCGAACCCAAGACCTCGGGCTTACCCTTCACTCTCTTTCTCGACACGACACTACACAACAAATACAACAACATGCGCGCAAACACCATGACATGCCGCGTTGCGGCCATCGTTGGCCTCGTCGCCATCGCTGAAGCCGCCCATAGCCACGGCCACCTGCACCACCGGAGACACGACCACCACGCCGCCGAAAAGCAGACGGAAAAGCGCGGTGGACAATGTCAGTTCCCAACTGACGCCGGCTTGGTTGCTGTCACCCCCGACCAGGAGAACGCTGGATGGGCCATGAGCCCCAACCAGCCTTGTAACCCCGGAAACTACTGCCCTTACGCTTGCCCTCCTGGACAGGTCTCGATGCAGTGGAACCCCGAGGCCACTTCCTACACCTATCCCCTTTCCATGGTACGTATCTGCGAACTGCTTCCCCTTTGAACTTAACTCTGACAGCCGCAGGACGGTGGACTTTACTGCGATGAGAGCGGCAACATCCAGAAGCCCTTCCCCAACAAACCGTACTGTGTGGACGGAACTGGTGCCGTGACCGCCGTCAACAAGGCCGGAAAGCCCCTCTCTTTCTGCCAGACCGTTCTCCCTGGAAACGAAGCAATGCTTATCCCGACTCTTGTTGAGGATACTGCTGTTCTCGCCGTACCCGATCCGTCCTACTGGTGCTCAACTGCTGCGCAGTAAGTATACGATTATACCAGCGAAATCTTGCTTTTCTTGTCTAACTTTGCACAGCTTCTACATCAACGCTCCTGGTACTGGTGATGAAGGCTGCATTTGGGGAACAAGCGCCAACCCTATCGGAAACTGGGCCTACTTTGTTGCTGGTGCCAACACTGACTCTGACGGAAACACCTTTGTCAAAATCGGCTACAACCCTGTTGTGCAAGAAGCCGCTACGCCTTTCCGCGACACCCCTGCTACCTATGGTGTTGAGATTACTTGCGAGGAGGGCGCTGGCTGCAACGGTCTGCCTTGCAAAATCGATCCCTCATCCGATGCCTTGAACCAAGTCACTTCGGACGAAGCTGCTGACGGAGCTGGTGGTGGCGCTTTCTGCGTGGTCACTGTCCCCAGCGGCCAGAAGGCAAACATCAACGTCTTCGAGGCCGGAGACAGCAATGCTCCAGCCCCCAGCAGCCCTGCTTCGAGCAGCCCGCCAACCTCCAGTGCGCCCCCGACTACAACTTCCCCCAGCACTACGAGCACTTCCACCACTCCTACCACCACTAGCACCACTAGCACCAGTACTACTCCCACCTCTACTAGTACAAGCACCACTCCCACCTCTACCTCGACGAGCTCCACCAGTGCCACCACCAAGACCTCGACAAGCAAGCACGCGAGCACTACCAGCCCATCGTCAACCAAGACTACCCCATCTTCCACCCCTGCGTCTCGCACTCCTTCGGCAAGCTACAGCTATGCGCCTCACGTCTTCATTGAGACCGGTTCTAGCCAAGGAAGTGCCGGCTCGCCTACCGGTTCTTCAGGAGCATCGGCCGCCTCGGCCACCACCTCCGGAGCAGCTGCACCCATGTCTACTGGCTCCGTGGTCGGTCTTGCCTTGGGCCTATTCGCCGGTGTGATGATGCAACTCTAGATCCTCCTATTATAAGCGGCCCTCTTTCTCCTCTACTTGTCCGGATCTCCGACGACATCACGTGTGTTCATTGATTCTGACGATATTTTGGATTTTTCTTCGACTATATACCTTTACGTTTTGCTTCTTGATCGGAAGATCTGATACCCATTTTTTACACTTCATTTTAGATTGGGATCTGGCGACAGTGTCTCATGATTTTTCCGGAGTTGGTTCTTGAGGGAACTTTGCTGTATTATAATGTTTGATACCTTTTTTTTTGTACAACGCCACGGGTCCTGGCAAGTGGAGGTGAGGTCGTCTTGTGTTTCTTGACATTCAAGGAACCCCTTTCTCAGGCGGGGAAGGGGAAAATACCAGGAAAATCATTGAACTGTTCCGAGAACAGTTGCAATTCCATCAAAAATTGGGCCTATCTTTTTAAGTCCAACTGACGCTGTTGACACAGCCTTGTCTTACTTTCTTCTTTCAACCATTTTTTTTTTCTCTTTATTACTTGTGATCTTTTGTGTTTTTTCCTTTTCAACAGGCATGGAACAATATGACCGAGTTGGCTTTGGACTAGATATATGCATACATACATCAATTGGTATGGTTATTAATAATAAGGAGGTTCAGTAATTAACATCATTCTCCATATTTACACGAGTCCTAGTGACAATAAAACTGGCAATTATAGGACCAACCCCAGTGTTCAATGTTGGTGTTGGTGTTGGTGTTGGGTCTGGGGAATTTCGCAAGTGAGTGGAGAGAGGTAATTAGACCCGATGTACGACCACCCTGGTGACTACCAGAGCGGTGGAACCAATGCCATAATCACATTCTAGTTTTTGCCTTAACTGAGATGCAGAACATTTTGAAAGAAGAGTGTGATCATGGGTACTTCCGTAATTGATCAAGAGTCCTCCCCTCAGTCGTTCGTCCCAAGCCCTTGGGTCAGGCACGGGAGAGGGCCCCCCTTGCCCATAAAAAAGCAAAGAAAAGTCGATACTATCATGGAGTAAAGAACTCGCGGGGGGTAAGTAGGGCTTGAAATACAATGAAAATCAATTGATACATCTGGCGGGTTTTGGGTTGTCACTATGAATAGGATGGTCCATTGAGTTGTGGTAAAATGTTTCGTCCGGGGTTTATAACATGATCCAACTTGAACAACACTGTGTGGTAAATTATAAGCTATTGATAAGAACTTGACTGGCAGAACGCCCCCCCCCCCCCCTTCTATTACATGTAGTTTACTGCCTGAGGATGCAGATGAGTGACACTATACATGTATACCGTGCCCCGTTGACATCAATTGATATTGGTGAAATGCTATTACAAGGCGGCAACAAGCGCTGCGACGAATGTCAGTGCTAGAAACAACCCACTACCTTCGACATGCTCGACGATTCCGTTTGCAGACGAGCTCGAAGTAGCCGAAGCAGCCGACTGTGTTCCACTCGCGGTCGCGGTGCCTGTGGCTGTGCCCGTGGGCGCCTGCGTAATACCTCCAGTCAACGTGAACTGCCCAGTGGCACTGGCCGGGATAGACACTGTTGTAGAACCCGCATCCTGTCCAGGCACGCCAGTGGCCGACTGATAGACGGTGATGGTCTGTGACACAGAGGTACCAACACCGTTATTGTCTCCGCCAATCTCTTTCACGTTCGACGAGGTCACGTTGAACGCCGTTTGCGCGATTCCGATGGCCAGGTTGTCCAAGTTATACACCACATACGCCGATCGCAAAAAGGTGTCTCCCAAGATCCAGTCGTCTGAGGGTGACATGCCGAGATCGCATGCCGTGTTGCCATTGGGCATCTTCTGTGGTTGTGTTGTTGGGATTGCGAATTCGGAAAAGGGGACCTTGATGACTGGGCCATTGGCACCGCCAAAACCGAAATTGACAGTGCCCTCGGTGTTGGCGAGAAGCTCGCAGTCAACCAGGTTGGATCCATCACTCTGCACGGCTCCGGCATAATAAAAGAACTGTTCGAAAATGTCTTGTGGGACAAGCGTGTATGTAGTTCCAGAGTCCAGCAGGGCAGGAACGGCCGTGTTGTCTCCGGTGAGATACTCAATTTGGTTGTCCGCGTTCTCGATACCGAGCGAGGTCAAAGCAACCGTCATAGTGCTGATGGTGCCTGTGTCTGCGTCTGGCTGTATGGGAAGACTGATTATATCCCCGGTGAACTTGTCGGTATCGTAACCACCAAAGATGACCTGGCCAGTACTTTCCTCTATTTCATAGACAAAAGTTAGCTAAATCTATATCGACCCAACACGTGCAAAGGAAGTGTGGCAATTACCAAGATCATCCAAATACAAGCTGTATACCCGAGTGCTGATAATCTTCTGTTCCACAAGCATGTCGATGAAATTCTTGTACTGCTTCATGGTCCCTTGAGTGGATTCATTCTGGTCAAATCCAACACCCAAGATTCCGGTCAATTCGTTTTTCGACGCCGTTGCTATTGCTAGTATCACTTTTTCTAACTTTGTACCAGAGATCTTAACATCGTCGTGGATAAAGTCGCCCGAGACAAAGGATCCTGCGGTTCCGTATGTAATCTTGAATCCGTCTGCGTCAATGACGCTTGCCGAAGAAGACTTTTTGATGTCGACTATTATATTGGGACTATGTTAGAGGTGACTTGTTTGAAGAAGAATCATGATACACATACAAGAGCCGCCACCACAACCCACTTTGGCGCATTCTGCGGTGCTATGAACCCACAAGTCACTGCTTCCGGTATCCAGTTGAAGCTGGACGAGCTGGCCAGGAGTGCCAATGGTAAGGTTGATTGTATACCGGCCAAATTGCCACTCGTTGTCCAGGCCGGCGATGAGCGAGTCTCTTTGTGCGAGGGACGAGGCCATTTGGGTCCCGGAGCTCCTCTTCATCGGAAGAGACAGAACCTTGGGTGGCTGCTCGTGAGCATAGGCCAAGACTCCGAGAAGGAGTAGATGAGAGAAGGTAAACCTCATGATGGCAAATATCAATTGAAGGCAAAAGTATGGTAAGGAGAGTCAGAATGGAAATTTGATTATTTTTTTTATTTTTCAATGCAAGAAAAGGAATTTTTTGATATCAATCAATCAATCCATTGAGTTCCGGACGTACATATCATTGTATATATACTGCTGAATCCAAAACGACTCCTTTTCTGCATCAATACGTGTGTTGTTTTGAGCTATTCCTTTAAATGTCAAAGCATAACAAGAAATGGGGCCTTTTCAGTCCGACCCGCAGAAATCCTGATTCAAGTGCTCACCATGAGCAATGCCATGGTCCTGCAGAGCTTCAACACCTATCAGAAAGACTCCCAGGGGCTCGCTTAACTCTTCCCAAAGAGGCTCAAATATTCCCGTAGTTTCAAAGCCAACCTCATAGATGAAGATCTATTCGCTAGCGATTGACCGGTTCTTTCTTCTGGGGTTAAAAAATACATAAATCAGTGCCTGTATTGAAATGTTATGCACTAAATCTAAACAAGGCTGCACGGTCACCTAGAAATCGGCGGAAGACTACATCCATCCCGGGGCAATGCCAGTTTTTTGTTGAGTTGAGCCCCATCTATGTGCTCGTACGTAACAGTAATTCTCGGCAACAAGGCTTGTTGTACTCAATCTGCACTCAGCCGTAGACTAGCTGGGGCTGATAGGGAATAATGAGGGTTTTAAGGTATATCCTCAAACATGCCAACGCATAAAAATATGCATAATTGGCCTATCATTGCAGTGTTGGATTCTTTTTAGTCTTTTTGTGTGTTGGCACTGCTAGGAAGTCAAGCAATCACCAACTAGGAGCGAGTCTTCTAAAGCGCCGCTGAAAATTACATTGACATTTTGGCGAATACATGTATCGTTTTACACCCAGCCCTAGATCCGAGTATCGAGCGACCTAGGTAAGACGGGCAGTGGGGCTGACTTTCAGCCGCATAGGGCGTAGGAATTCTTGAGAATCAGCTTCTATTCTACATTTTTTCAAGAGTATATTGAATCTAGTCCTCATTTTTTAAATGTAACAGCAATGGCAGGCTTGTGGGCGAAAGATGCTATGTCGTGCGTTATACTTCGACAAAACCATTGTGTAGACGCAACTTTGTTTGTCCTGGTAAAATCGTCCGACTTTAGCATTACAAAGCAATTTATTCTTACCTCTGACCTGCCTTGGTTTTTCTTTCACAAATACCACGCTAATCGCGAACTCGCAGAAACAGTGTGACAGGAAAGGTTCGAGACCGATGCTAGAAATGCTTTTTCAGGCCAATCCCCCGAGTCCTTGAAGATCACTGACACATTTAGGTAGACAGAAAGAATTTCAAGTACCAATAAATTTTTTCAAAAAATAAAAACAAAGAAATAAGCAGAGACCGTTCATCATGCTGGTTGTTCTGCTTGCTCTGATGGTCGATTTACGCGCTAAGCCTATTCCGGATTAGCTCTATTTTGTTTGGCCTGAGGCCATCCACCACGAGCTCTTCAAACTTGATATGTGGGTGTTTCCCTATGCTTTGGTTGTTCTTGATCCCTCTGTCGTCCTCCAAATGTGCCTTTGTTCATGATTTTCCACCACATCCCTGCGGCATCACTGGGCCTTTCATTGCGCGATAAGAGCGCCCCATTACCTAATAGTTGGTCGTGGGGTAGCAATCTTCCCACCAGGTCTCACCTGCATTGTGAAGAGTTTCTTTCCCATTTTTTTGTCTCTTGATATAGATTTGACTGACAGAACCACTTGCGTTTACTGTTTTCCTTGCTAGCCACCTGCTGCCCCCCTCACGACCACCGCCAGAACAACCCAAAGATGCCGATCATCACCGAGTTCACGCTGCCCCCTTCGCAAGACGCCCTCGCTCTGCCTGCTGACTCCAACTCGGCATTCTTCATTGCCTTTTTGGCCTCGCCCGACCCGGCTACAGGAGAGCCCTGGTGCCCCGATGTTAGGGCTTCCTTGCCGCATCTCAAGGCTGCCTTTTCCGGAGAAAATGCCCCTCAGGTGGCTTTTGTCGAAGTTGGACAGAAGCCCGAGTACGTTGAACAGAACATCCAAGATTATATATCGTCTACTGACAGTATATATAGGTGGAAGGACCCTTCAAATACTTATCGAACTGATTGGAAAGTCGGCGGAGTGCCAACTCTGGTCCGCTATGAACGAGTCGACGGCAAGGTGAAAGACGTTGGCCGCATCACCGAAGTTGAAATTCTTGATCAGGCACAGTTTGGAAACTTTATTAAGTCTTCTTTATGATCGAACCTGTGCATATATTTTTTAGGAATTAATTCGATTTTTCTTAATGCACATTTGCGATCCATAGATAAATTGTGATACGTGAACATCAACGATAGTTACGCCAAGCCCAATCTACATATTTACATCTATACTTTCTATGCTAGGTTATTGCCCTAAAAAACGAATTAAGCCATTTAATAAACTCAAAAGCTATGACAAACTGCAACGATTTATTTCTGCTGATATAAGGTGCGGAGATTCCCCCGCACCCAGATCACATGACGTCTTATCGTCAGAATTGAATAACTTTCTCCAACGATTTCTGCTTCTGATTGCACCCAGTTCCACAAACATCACATTTGAATTGGCCAATAGAACTGATATTGTGACCGAAATACACCTGCAAGATGGGCCATTTTGTGACGGTTGCTACATGCAACCTCAATCAGTGAGTATTTCCACTCATCCCTGTCCACAGAAACGTTGACACTAACCGAACAATAGGTGGGCGCTGGACTTTGAGGGAAATACAAAGCGCATCATAGAAAGTATCCATCAAGCAAAAGCAGCAGGGGCACGGCTTCGCGTGGGCCCCGAACTGGAAATCTGTGGATATGGCTGTCTTGATCACCTCCTGTAATCCCGCCCACGACATCCGAATGTTGAGATATAGCCAGGACTGACTGTCTTAGGGAACAAGATTTGTTTCTTGCCTGCTGGGAGATGCTGGAAAGGATCCTGACGGATGAATCTTGCCATGATATTCTTTTGGACATTGGAATGCCAATCCAGCACCGAAATGTTCGATACAACTGTCGCGTGATTTGCTTGAATGGCAAAATCCTTCTCATCAGGCCGAAGATGTACCTCGCAAATGATGGAAACTACCGAGAAATGCGACACTTCACTCCTTGGTGCCAACCGCGAGTCTCTGAACAGTACCATCTTCCAAGACGCATTCAGGCTCTGCAAGGCGCTACGCATGTTACTTTTGGCGACGCAGTGGTGTCTACGCCAGACACATGCATTGGTGCAGAGACATGTGTATGTGCATTTTTACCTTAATCTTCCTTTTTTTTTGTATAAGACTCACAGGCAGTAGGAAGAGCTCTTTACCCCTGACAGTCCCCACACGCACATGAGTCTCGACGGCGTGGAGGTGATAACCAATAGCAGCGGCTCTCACTTTACTTTGCGCAAACTCAACACTCGCCTTCAGCTCATCACCGAGGGAACTAGGAAGAATGGTGGCATTTATCTATATGCAAACCAGCAGGGATGTGACGGTGATCGCCTATACTATGATGGGTGTGCAATGGTAAGCCAGACATCTAACTATTTGATATCCAATATTAATAATTCAGGTTGTTGTAAATGGCGAAGTAGTCGCCCAAGGGTCTCAATTCAGCTTGAACGATGTCGAAGTTGTGACGGCGACAGTCGATCTTGAAGAAGTCCGCGCATATCGCTGCGCCATGTCTAGGGGGTTCCAGGCCGCCAACTCCAAATACAAATACGAGCGTATTCAAACCGTGTTCGAATTGAGCCCCCCTGAAATGGACCTGGACCTCAGCCTGACCCCTAGTATACCATTCACCCCTCGGTATCACAGCCCCGAAGAGGAAATTGCTCTGTGCTCTGGGGCTTATCTTTGGGATTATCTCCGGAGATGTGGTGTCGCTGGCTATTTGGTTCCCCTCTCAGGCGGAATAGACTCTTGTGCAACAGCCACAATCGTCTTTTCCATGTGCCGAATGGTAATCGAAGCGGTAAAAGCTGGAAACTCCCAGGTCATTGAAGATGTCAAGCGGATTGCAAAATATACCGACAAGTTGCCAGAAACCCCACAGGAGCTTTGCAACCAAATATTCCACACGGTATACATGGGAATGTCCAAGCAGTCCTCAAAAGAAACCCGACAGCGAGCAAAGGACCTTTCAGAGGCCATTGGAAGCTACCACGTGAACCTTGACATTGATGAGGTGTACGAGGCGCAGAAAAACCTTGTCAAGACCACTTTGAAATTCGATCCCAAATTCAAAGTCGAGGGAGGAACTGCAGCCGAGAATCTGATGCTCCAGAATATCCAGGCACGATCTAGGATGGTGACAGGTGTGTTATTGTCTTGGAATAAAAAACTAAATTTCTGAATGATGTATTGACTCCGAATAGCATATGAGTTTGCTCAAATTTTGCCGACGACTCGAGAACGTCCGGGAGGTGGCAGTTTGCTCGTACTTGGATCTGCCAATGTTGGCGTAAGTTGTATCAAATGGGCGTCAATTATTTCTTTACTAACATTGACACTAGGAATCGTTACGAGGGTGCGTATTACGAAATATCGCAAGGACAAACTTTGTTGATGGCAATACTTTGTCGCATCAACGACAATTCTCTCGGTATATAAGCTGATTATTTCCGATTCTCAGATACCTCACGAAATACGACTGCTCCAGTGCTGATATAGTATGATTCATATACCCAGCTATTCATATAATGCTGACATTTGAAAGAATCCAATCGGAAGTATCGACAAATCTGACTTGAAACGATTTATCGCCTGGGCCGAGAAAGAATTTGGCATTCCTTGTCTGCAAGAATTCTTGACCGCAGTACCAACTGCTGAACTTGAGCCTATCACGGAGGCGAGTATCTCAGAGGAAATTCCAAGAAGAAATTGCTGATAGTGAACAGACATACGTTCAATCCGATGAAGTCGACATGGGAATGACTTATGATGAACTGACTGTAAGTTTTAACCCAATCTGAGTAGGTTTCACTATTCTCACAACTGCTAGACATTTGGCCGTCTACGAAAAGTCAACAAGCTAGGTCCGTACGGCATGTTCCAAAAGCTCGTCCATGAATGGGGCAACGAAAGAGCACGCCAACCGGGCGACGGAGCGCCTGTTCTCGAACCCCGCCAGATTGCGTAAGTTTGACACATACTAAGCTTGCAATTTTGACTTACAACTGGACAGTGAGAAAGTTAAACGCTTCTTCCATTACTGTACGTTAAGCTACCTTCCGGAACGGCGATTTCCCGACATTCCTCTTCATAGCTTCTCTCTTGTTACTAACGACTGATGATTACAGACGCGATCAACAGACACAAGCTCACTGTTCTTACCCCATCCATCCATTTCAATGATTATTCTCCAGAGGACAACCGATTCGTATGTAACTTGTTCCCACGAAATCCTCGA
This sequence comes from Talaromyces sp. P118-02, assembly GCA_037040535.1. Taxonomy (NCBI): domain Eukaryota; kingdom Fungi; phylum Ascomycota; class Eurotiomycetes; order Eurotiales; family Trichocomaceae; genus Talaromyces; species Talaromyces sp. P118-02. The sequence goes on from JAXQGY010000670.1 coordinate 160,263, forward strand.
ATGCTAACGAAGGATAAACCAGGACCTACGACCTTTCTTGTATCCATCATTCTGGCAGAACTGGGGTTTCAAAAAGATTGATAAGGAGGTGGAAAAGCTGGAAGCCAAGAAATAGAAACGATAGACCAGTTCTAGATAGACGTTGCTCTTAGAATCTATTTATTCATTTCCTCTTTAGGAAACTGGCGCTATCCCAGAATTAGACTGGCGTGGTTGATAACGACGTCAACGTCTCCACGTGGGGCATGAGTCTCCAGCACTTGAGCTTCAAGCACCACCTGTCCATGTCACTACGCTTGTTTCTCGATCAGAAATAGAAAAGAGGAAAATGCCGCCGACTGTACAGACTGTAAGACTTTTCCTACTTCCTACCTTTATACCCACACCACACAGCCGCTGCCTCATCCAAATTCACCCCGCATATCTATACGGCCGCTGCCTAGCCATTTCATGATCCAAGTACTGAAAACTATTCTATAGGCAAAACTTCAGTCAACCCTCCGGTTACTCATACCACGCCTCCGACTCCTCCAGAAAAAGGACACCGCGTCATCAGTCGCCCAGCGCCGGGAACTCGCGCAGCTCCTCGACAATGGCCGCGAAGCGTCAGCGCGTATCCGCGTCGAAAATGTCATCGCAACTGACATCGGCGTTGAGGTGATGGAGATCGTCGAGTTATATTGCGAACTACTGCTTGCCCGCGCCGCAGTGCTTGATCAAATCGCTTTCTCCGATAAAGGTGTACAGGGACGCAATAGAGCAAAGGAGGAGGCCAAGCAGCTACTCGAAGCGGGAGGAGCGAACACAGGATCCGTTGAGCAGAAAGATGGAAGCAGAGGGTTTGGGTGGTTTAGCAGTAGTACGCGCACGTCTGCGACAAAGACCCCCGAGAGAAAACAAGTAACAACGCCCCAGCCAGAGTCTACTGGCGACGAAAGCGATCAACTCGATGAAGAAAACTGCTATATCAATCCGGCCATCGACGAAGCCGCGGCGGCTATATTCTACTCTTGTCCTCGGTTTCCGCGCGAAGTCAAAGAACTGACAGCACTGCGCACACTGTTGATGGAACGTTGGGGCAAAGAGTTTGCGACGCTCGCGCAGGAGAATAAGGCTGGCGTCAAACTTCCAGATCGACTAGTTAAAAGGCTCCGTGTGAAGCCTCCATCGGAGGAGCTAGTTGAAAGCTATTTGCGGGAAATCGCAAATGCGTACGGAGTCGCTTGGCCAGCGACCCAGGTAGTAGATGGCGATATTCCGGAGCCTATGCAGGAGGATGGGGAACAGCCAGCGCCGTCGTCATCACCGCCTCCTCCAGACTCTGGAGACACAGGAGGCGCCCCAGGACCACAGACTCCACGGAAGAACCTACCCGATATGCGTCTAGGATCTGAAGCAGATGAGCTCTCACGCGCCACACCGCCGAGAGATATTGGCACACACGATGTCACCGGCAAGAGTCCGGTCAGTGTTGCGAAGCCGGGTCCAAGCAGCGACAACCCTGAGCCTAGAGTGAGAATACCAGGAGATAAAGGGAATAATACAGGCGGCGAAAGACCCGGGGGTGGCTTACAAAGGAAAGATAGCAAAGGGATACCGGATGTAGATGAGCTATCAAAAAGGTTCGCAGCTTTGAAACGATAATATTGCGTCCATGGGACTGCACTTTCGTTATAATTCATCTTCAATGTTTCATTGTGAACGGTCCATATAAACTTAATACACTGGTTTCCGACATGCTTCAAAGATATTGGTATTGAGCTCAGTTTAAATGATCATGAGATAAAGTCATCAGGTCTAATCGTTAACCTAATCAAAGCTCAAAGGATAATCATGATTCGTTTTCATCGCATTAAACCATCACGTTCGTCGCTTCCAAAAAGATCTTTTCTTTTTCAAGCCTGGCCCAGTGGTAGTAGGAGATTGGGGCTGTACTAGTTAGTCATGTTTACTGTCAGTTAGCACAAGGGTACATGGTCATACCGGCATGTCAGGCACAGGTGGTTGCTTGAAACCAGGTTGATATTCAGGCTGCAGCAGTTAGCAATCTCCCGTACCGTAGCATCAGAAAAAGAGCTTGTCACCTACCGGAATATCCGAGACCGACGAGTGCCCGTTCTCTGAGCTCAACACGCTCGCACCGTCATAGCTCAGACCATCGTCGTCTATTTCGGGAAAGTACCTTTCGGGGTCGCCATTGTACACAATCCACCAGCCAATTTTCTGCCCAGGGGCAATGGCATCTCTGATCTCGATGAGAGAATCCCGCGCTTCCGGCGAGATCGTTTCGTCTAGTTGATGTTGGTCAATACTCACACTGAGACCGTGTCTCGGCCTTGTGTGGTCTGGCAAGATAGTCACGCGATCTGCAACAAAGGCATAAGGCTGGCTCACAGCCGCATCGGTCGTGTCCAGGGGGTCGTATTGCTCGATCAATTGCAAATCCGGCAAGTGACCGGTGGCCTCGGGGTGGTTCTTTTTCAGCGCCCCCAGGATGAGGTCAGAGGTTTTCGTTTGCTGGATGTACTCTGCTGCGGCGTCGTCCAGGTTCTCCAGGACGATGAAAACCCGCACACTGGGCACACCGCCTCGGGGCCACTGGAATCCATGTATTTTGTAGACGGGCATTGTAGTTCCGTATACAAAGTGCGCAAAACAACGTCCAAGAGAGCTCGAGGTGCACGCAGATGGGAGATGGGACGCACTGTCAGGAGCGGTCTCAGCGACTAGGCGTCAGGTCGGGCCATGGAATCCCATGGTTGTACGAGTAATGCAGAAACGAAGGTCTGTTCTGTCACCTGTCAAGTGAAGCTCGTATCCACTCTGTCCGTGCGGTGAAGCCATTGGCTGGCCGTGTGGGCAGGCGGCAACTGCTGGCAGTATGTCCGTCCGGCGTCGCTTTCCCGCCGTTTCGGGGGCCATTGCGGCACATGCGGTGCACAGCGCTCTCGCCAGAATCCGATAAAATGCCCAGCGCTGAGGGGTCCTGATCGTCAGACTTTATACAACTCGACAACATGGTTCTCTCCTTCATTCTCATACAAAATCGCCAGTGCGTGTCACTCCTCCTGCTTGAAGCTAGCTCGAATGCGTGCTAATTGATGTTGCCGTTAACAGGGGCAAAACACGCCTAGCGAAATGGTATTCGCCGTATAGCGTGAGTTTTCCTGCGGTTCGACATAGCGGGCGCATTTAAGGCTAATTCCATACTAGGATGATGAAAAAGTCAAGTTGAAGGGCGAGGTCAGTTCCCTCGAATCGTCGACCGCGTCTCGACACTCCGCTCGACGCTGGCAAATACTCATTCGGAAGCTTTAGGTCCACCGCCTCGTCGCTCCTCGAGACCAGAAATATCAATCTAATTTTGTCGAGTTCAAGCGCAGCACCAAAATTGTGTACCGTCGATATGCCGGTCTCTTTTTCTGCGTTTGTGTGGACGCCAACGACAGCGAGCTGGCGTATCTAGAGGCGATCCACTTCTTCGTCGAAGTACTCGATCAGTTCTTTGGGAACGTGTGTGAATTGGACCTGGTGTTCAACTTCTACAAGGTATGGCCGTGGGATTTCGAGTCGGCTTGGGACGCTTGGCTAAAGCAGTGGATAGGTTTATGCGATTCTCGACGAAGTCTTCCTAGCCGGCGAAATCGAAGAAACGAGTAAACAGGTCGTTCTTACGAGACTTGAACATCTCGATAAATTGGAGTAGGGGAGATCCCTAGTTGTTTTAACCCTACGGACGGGTGATTTGCGGGTAGGGAATTTATACCGGGTCATTGTGGCCATGCATGTGATGTTACTTATATATATTATGCAGCATTACTGGAGTCTGGAGTCGGGTATATATCATTGATGCGAGGAATGTGAATTTATTCTCTAAAATTGGGTTATACTTTTGAGAACCTAGTCAACAAATTGAAATGTTCCATTTCGTCAAGTATTTTTATTGTTATGTTTTATTAACATAAGCCAAGGAACCGGCTATATATCGTCTTTTTAGGTGGAACCGTAGCCTTGTTTCCAGGAGGCGTTGAACGTGTCCTCATTCATCGCAAATTGTTGAATATAGTCCTTCTCCAGATCATGCGCTCTTTTACCGAGCAGCACCAAACTGTGAAGGGGCTCCCCCATATCAACTTCTGCGAGCTCTTTCAGAGTCCCAGCGACGAGCTTCTGGTCTGGTGCCCCGACTCGCGCTGCGCCAATGGCAAGGCTGTCAGGCCCGTAGACCCCTTCTCGTCGTTCTTCCTCGGTTTCCAACATTTGGCTGGCACACTGTGCCACCGTCATGTATCGTGGCGGTTCGTAGATTTTTCTTCCTCGCGCCATGTTCTCCAGTGACTGTTCTTTGACTTTGATGTCTAGTAGCACGAGCGTGTGTAGACCCAAGTTTGCATTCTCCTTCACACGGTCGTAGTATGAGGACGGCTTCCAATTCTCGGTGAAAAACACCATGCTCACTGTTTGACCGAAATTGTATAGTTGAAGCCCGGTGCACCCGATGGCCGACATGATCGATGCATTGGGAATGCTCTTCGTCTCGATACCAAGCTCGCGAGCCCGCAAGACTAGATCTGTATGTGTCGTTGCGCTAATGGGAGCCAGAGAGTTAGTTCACCGTGGTGAATATAGATTATAATAATAAACATACCCAAATGGGTCTCCAACAACGAGGAATGCAACGTCAACGTCCTTAGCACCTTCGAGGATGTCATCACTGCCGGTCTCAACGAGCTCGCGATCTGCGACAATCACAGGGCGACCATAAAAAGCTTCCTACTAATTGATCACACCAACAGTCAGCCAGTAGCCTGGGTATCATTAGCGCAGAATGTCACGCACTAGCTTTTCCTTGTCAACGAGAAGTATGCTCGTGTATGCTTCGAGGTAGACCCTTGAGGCACTCTTGACCACTTCTAGGCCGCGCACGGTGATATCCTTCTCATCTGCGAGACCCAGACCCACGAGGTAGAGCATGGTGATCTTGGAATCAAAAAAAGTGCTCGAACTTGTATCAAGTATCGCGTTTTCTTTCTTTTCTTTTTTGTATCCCCGCCCCCGCCAGAATTTATCGGCGATAGAACACCGCACGGAAGAAAGATTGTCCGGCGCATTCAGTCGACCGTTGCGGCGGGCCCACTTCGCTCCGTGCTTACTCCAACTGCGGACGCAGCCATCGGAGTGCGTTTGGAGGTTGCAGGGACGATTGCTTCTTATTCTACTGTCGAATACGAACACAATTCAATCGTCAGGCAAACAACAGAAAGCCGCCATCATGGCCGGAGAACGCGCCCCCAAATACCGGCAAGAGATCCAGCAGGTACGCCTTACTCTTTCCTAGGTCGATCGTTTCCCTCCACGCCGGTATCCCAAGCCCAAGGATATAGAGGATAGTGGGGGGATTTTTTATCCTTGTCATGTGAATTATTATCACGATTGGAAGCACGCTTCTGTGCGTGCACGCCTTCATGCATCTCCTCTTTATAGTCGTGCCATATACCCATGGACCCCACAGTGAAACCTTTACAGTTAAACTAAGAACTGGTCTTGTGCAGATGATGTTTGTCTCTGGTGAAACCGCTGAGCCATCCCAAGAGACCACCACTTTGATCGAGGAGATTGTACGCCAGCAGGTCATTGAGATGGTATGGATCTGTCAACAATTGACTAGAGAGACACGGCTAACAGTATCACAGCTAAGTCGCAGCACCGCTCTAGCTACCCGCCGTGGAAACCGCTCGATCTCGACTGACGACCTCATCTTCCTGATTCGCCACGACAAAGCAAAGGTCTCGCGTCTCCGAACATTTCTGTCGTGGAAGGATGTCCGCAAGAACGTGAAGGACTCGGATGATAAAGCTGGAGCAGACGCAGCCGACTTCGCGGCGGGAGATGATCCTTTGGCTGGTGCTGGAGTGGCTGGACCTCAGGATGTCGCAGCTAAGCCCAAGAACAAACGTGCCAAAGTGGGCCTCCCTTGGGATATCAACAGTTTCTACTCTGTCCAAGTGCCTGAACGGGAAGACGAAGAAGACGAAGAGGAGGAGGAGCAGAATTACGCTACTCTTCAGCGCCTTGCCACTGCAGATGAACGCACCAAGAACATGACCAGAGAAGAATACGTTTTTTGGTCTGATTGCCGCCAGGCATCGTTCACCTTTCGCAAGGGAAAGAGGTTCCGCGAATGGGCTGGCTTTGGCATTGTCACAGAGTCTAAGCCTAACGACGACATTGTCGACATTCTTGGCTTTCTCACCTTTGAGATCGTACAGACTCTCACTGAGGAGGCTCTAAAAGTCAAGGAACGCGAAGATCGGGAGAAGAAAGGACGTGGAATTGCTGAAAACGGCGACGGAGAGAACCCCAAAAAACGCAAGCGCGAAACTGGGCTTTTCGATCCTCCGGAGGAAGGTCGTACGCCAATTGAGCCGCGACATATCCGCGAAGCGTTTCGTAAACTGCAGGCTACTCCGCAGAAATCTGTGGCGATGTTGCTTCACGATGGCCGCGTGCCTCCGCGCTTCCCTATTCGTTTGGTATGTTTTCTTCGATCTTACTAGATCACGGATTTGTCGACTAATAATTTATAGATTTGATCGTTCTCTAGAAGGATGCATTTCGGTCTTACGGCATGCATTTATTTATGCACACGGCGCACAGGATTAGGACGGCGCGTTGGAGGTTTCTTTTACCTAGCACAATCGATTGAGATACCCCCCTGGAAAGGGAATGTAACTATGATACACCACGAGAAATGAACCATTTTTTTATTATTTGTGATCCGATATTTGACTAACCCCGTTCACTTACTCCTTATGGCTTTCCCGCCCTATAATATCTTGGTCAGCCCCAATACTCAAGATTAAAAAGCAAAGACTCACAGTCGGCTAGCTCCTCAGTGCTTAGCTCTCGAATCTTATTGATAGTAGGAACCTCCCCCTTTGCAATCGCCTTGCCGGCATCCACCGCTCTACCGACCAAGCCTTTGCGTGGCAACACATGGACTGCCGACTTGGCTTCCACCTTGATCACACCGATACGAGGATCTGACGGGCTCCCGTCGTGGATGCCATCGCCCAAATCACCCAGCCATACTTTCAGAGCCGGCGTATAGAATTTTTCAATTATTTCTCTGCCGGCCAGAATCGATGCCGTGCCGGAGATGGATGCCCATCCGCGGCCTAGGTTGTCGAGGAACGACATGTTTGTTTCTGTGGGGTGCACGGTGAGATCCATTGCCTTTCCTGAAAGCAGATTTGTGTGGAAGATTAGATCGACTCCACCATTTTCCTGAATTCGAGCAAGTTGCGTTAGCCATGAACATGTCAGTAGAAAAGGGTGGAAGTATTCACCGTTCCGGCCAGTGCCATCGCCCGCGACGTGAGCAGCTCACTGTCCGAGGCCATGGTTGTAAGCATACCATATTTGGTATCTTTAATGAACTTGACAAGTTCTTCGATTTTCTCTTTGAGTGTCACGTCCGGTTCGAAATTGTTGGACTTGTATGGGTCGACCGAGCTGTGGGAGGTGGAGGAAGACATTTTCAGTTCGTCTTATGTGTTCAAATCTTGTCCGATCAATAATTCGATTATGCAAGAAGTTTCAACTTGGATCATGTATCTGATATTGTGAAGGTGAAATTAGTTTGGAAAGTTGAGTATTGTGGTCAACCATATTTGCTTTGCCGCATGCCTATGCAATGACGTATGCAGCACCAACGACGTTCTTGATCAACCAAGACACATCAGCGACTAGGACAACTAAGCCAATGAAGCATGAATGTGCTAAATTCTTCTCCGTAATCATGAATTCTTGCAGCATCGACTTCTCTAGGCCGTGGTCGTCGTCGCCATGACGTAAATGTCCGGATTTCTAGAGTCTTGGCACTTACAACCCAAATGCGGTAATCATTGCCTTGTTCAATAACTGGTCTTTGGGCTAGGGTTATTTGGTTAATTTTTCAATGTCAAATATTCATACATTCATATTATGCGTAGGGGGGTGGTATATTAATGTTAAATAAAAGCCAACAATTTCCATGTTGGATGGCGGTATAAGGACTTGACTGCTTCGTTTCGTCTTCAAAAATTAACTTCATAGCCAAGACAAATAGAATGGGCTTAACAACGAGGGAGAATTGGAGTGTTTATGGAGAAGGACCCTGTAGAATGTGTTAGTCAAAGGAACGTTTGAGGGTCGATCAAGAATAATATCGTCGAACACACCTCGTAAAAATGCTCCAAAGCAAGGTCCAGAAAAGAAACAGGGCACCCATTATCAAAACCAAGGATAAAACGTTAGCACTTGAAGATGCAGCGAAGACAAATAATTCACCTTCATTCCTCCATCTCTTCCATCCTTTCAGCTCCTTTTTCAGCCAAATCGGCACCACGTCTTTCGTACAGCTTTTTCCATCGACAACAAAGCAGCCTTTTTCGCCCGGCCGACACTCGAGATGCCTTCGTCTTCGCTCCATGATTCTTTTGATGCGCCAATTGCAGAATGAGGCGTCTGTGCGAAACGAGCATTTTTCCATGGGACACTCGAGTTTGCGTTCGAAGCGCTCAACTAACCAGTCGATCTTGAGCTCGACGCCTGTGTCAACAAACGAGGAAAAATGACTACTCGTATGCTTCAGGGCGAGTGCATCGGGATATGATAGAAAGGAAGCGATGTGAATATGGAGTTCTGTTGGTAGGTCCATAAGATTTTTGGCAGATGATTCTGTATGTGAGCTACCACATTGCTCATCGTTTGTATTATTTGATTCGGCCATTGTTGATATTATTCTCATAAGATAAAATAAAACAAGAGAAACAACTTCTGAAAAGCAAAAAGCGGCGCTTTATCAGTAAGATTCTCAAATGTGCCGATGAGACAGAATACCGTTGCCTGTGCTTAATGTCTCAGCCTGGAATTCTAAGTTGTTGTGGATCGGCAAGCAACATTATTGAATCAATCGGTAAAAGACACTTGGAGATAAATAAATTAAGAATATTCTTCAAGGTAGCAGCACGTTTGAGGCAATGTAAGCATGTAGTATCAAGGATTCAATGTTGTTGTCGTTGACACGAGAGTGGGTGGAGTCAGCCTAGACTGGCCAATCAGGGCGATGTACGGTATAAACTTGTCTCATAATTATATTATTGCATTTGCATATTGCCGACCAAACTAACCAAGCAGGCGCAGCTTCACGGACACTTTATAAAAAGGTACTGTAACCTAGTATTTGATTTGGTCTCAATGGTTGCTCTCTTTTTAATGATGTAGAATGCGTTGTCGAGTCTCATGAGCGTGAAATATGGACTACTATATTTCAAATGGTATTACCACACGATCCTGAGCTTTTATGGAAACAAAAATTAAACTTAGAACAGCCAAGGCGGTGAACTGATGGGGAAAATTGCGGTGCATGATGCTCGTATCGTTTGTTTAGAGTTTGGCGGTCAATGGTTGAAGCACGCGTTTGCCATGCCACCACTTTGAAGTCAGAATCCAACTTGTTTCTCTTAATTCTTTCCTCTTAAAAGTGTCTACGCTTGATTATTCCGGCTATGTTTAATTGGTTGACGATAAAAAGTCTTAGCATCTTCTTACCCGATTTGGCTTAATTGACTGCATGGTTCATGACCCCGCAGATACGAGCAGAGAGAGAACTGCGATTTTTGTTTGTCTGTCGAGCCTCGCTCTTTCAGATAGTTTTTGCAAATGAAAAGATACATGCTGTTTAGCAGAAATACACTATGGCGCCCTCCCCAAAAACTAGCATCGCGGTGCGTGCAGCCGATACCAATGAAGGCCGCGAGAACGACATGCAACCACTTGACGAACACCAAGTACATCGTCAGCTTTGGAGTCGTGAAGCGTAAAAATGATTATCTCAACACAATTATCGGTATATTTTTTCTGAGTTTATTTACAGATTCCCTGGCTCGGTCGTTTTCAACTTTTGCGCCTTTCTCCTTCCAGCCCTATATAGCACCCTGAGCAAGTTATGGGTTGCTAATATCGATTCAAGCCAGGTTGTCACCACTGATGTGTATACTTACATTGGAGTCATTGCCCAGGTTCTGAACGATGGTCTGCCTAGGTCTGCCTGGCTAATAATTGGAGACAAGTCAACTCGCACGGCCTCGTCTCGACTAACCTTATCGTATACCATGATAATCGTCCAAACTGCTTTGGGAGCGCTGATGATGATAATATTCCTTGCTTCTTCAGACAGGCTTGCAGCGGCGTTTGTACCGGAAGAAGTTCGGCAGAGTTCGCTGACCTATGTGCGGATTTCCTCGGTTGAAGCACTCTCCTCTGCTATGGAAACGGTTGTATCATCGTGCACAAGAGCACTTGATCATCCAGATGTACCGTTGCTGATTAGTTCCATGAAATTTGTCGTGAATATTATGCTCGACCTGTTGATCATATCGAAATTTCACGTTGGATCTTCCATCCCAACAGTCAATACGCAAGCGTGGATACGGCTCGCTTGCGACCTAAGCTCTGCTACTTGTGGCCTTCTTTATTTCCTCCACATTAGTTTAAAACTGCGGAGGCAATCACAGGAGCAGATGACAATGTTGAGTTTCACAGCCCTAAAAACTCTTGCGCGACCCAGCATTTACACCTTTACCGAATCGGCCATTCGCAATGCCATTTATCTTTGGATTGTTAGTCGGATCATACTTCTTGGAGACAACTATGCCACAGCTTGGGGTGTTTTTACCACTATTCGATGGGGTCTCGTCATGGTTCCTGTTCAAGCCTTTGAGGCATCGACTCTGACGTTTGTCGGTCATAATTGGGGGAAATGGCGAGCCCATGTTGGCGTGGGTCTGCGGCGGCCGGTGGCATCCAAAGCTGAGATACTCAGTAAGTTATCGCTATGGGCGTGAATAGTTATGCTGATATCGTATTTCTTAGGTATAATACGCCCTGCGCTTATATCCTGCTTTGTGGTATTGATCACCGAAGTCGTTCTCTGCATCATACTGTCTATCCATGGCATTCAATCTTTCGCGTATTTCTTGTCCAACTCTGAAGCGGTTGCTGAAATCACGCAAATGATGTGGAAGGTATGATATAATGGCTTTTTCTATTTGCGGACTGGGCTAATTCTTCACCCATAAGGCTATCGATTGGACGTACATTTTTTATGCGCTGAACTACCAACTTGCCGCTATTCTCCTTGCTACATCTCCACGGTGGTTTTTATACCAAGCATTAGGTTCAAATTTTCTTTGGATGCTGCCCTGGGCCATTGTGGTCACAAAAATGAAGTTCTCAGAATCAAAGTCTTGGACGATCTACGCAATTATTTTTGGAGGCGCTCTGGTCTTTGATTTTGTTGACGTCAGTTTGACCCTACTAATCTGGGCTTTTAGATTATCCAAAGGAAAGGTTAAAGTTGGTGTTTTGAAGAGACAGGTTTAACTACACTCGGAGTCCCATACCCAGGCGAAAAGCAAGTCCGTTTCTTCCAGCGGTCTTTGGTTTAACCCCGGGTAAAATGACCAGACTACAGTAGTATTTCAGTTGGAATATCATGTCAAATTTGGCATATGTTTGACTCTCGATGGTTTGAAAGTTCCTATATTTCCTGACGTAGCAAAGTAAAATGAAAATGAAACAATACCCATCTTGATGGCATCGTTACAGTTTAGCTCGAGGACGATCAACTCTCACAACCAATCCCTTTCTTCCAGACTTTGACAGATCTCGGAGGACTCTCCTCAGTATCTTCCCACTGGCGCTCTTAGGGATCTCATCTATGAGCTCAATCTCGAAGATCCACTTGTCTCTAACCTTTTTCTCTTGAACGTATTTTAAAAGGCCCGTGGCGATCTTCTGGTGGTCGTTTGCTGCAGCAGGTTTTAACACCACATATGCTTTTGGTCTCTGGCCGGCATAATCATCGGCAATTCCCAGGACAGCAACATCATCAACATCAGGATGACCAAGTAATAAATCCTCAAGCTCGGCGGGAGCGACACCAATGCCCTTGACCTTGATCATCTCTTTCAAACGGTCTACAATCGTAATCATTCCTTCGTCATCTATCTGGCCAATGTCACCCGTATGGAGGAAGCCATCCTTGTCAAATGTTTCGTCAGTCGCCTTTTGATTATTCAAGTACCCCATTACAATTTGAGGACCGCGAGCCCAGATTTCTCCTGCCTCGTTTAGCCCGCACTCTCGGCCTGAGTCGGGATCAACAATTTTGACCTCCGTATTGGCAACGATGGTACCGACACGAAAAGCGTACTTGTAATCATACATGGATGGAGGATGGGCAGTAATGCAAGAGCATGACTCGGTCATTCCATAACCTTGTTTGAAGCCAGTTCCTGGGAACATTTCTTGAAGGAGCTGAAGAACCTCATCGGAAAGCGGCGCTGCGCCACTGGAAAATCTCTTAATGCTGCTCAAGTCGTATTTCTGTATTGTTTGCCGATCACGGATCATCCGGATTAGAATGGGAGGTACAAGTAGCATTTCTTCGAGTTTATAATCCTGCACTGTTTGCAACATGGAATCCATGCTGAACGATGGCAGCATATAGACAGTCGCATTCAGTAAGACCGGTAAGTGAAGCTGGTGGACCAGGCCGGTTATGTGAAAAAGAGGCAGTACCGCTAGAATACGTCTATGCGTTTCCGGTGTGAGTTGTTGAACTTGCAGACATTGTGCAATTACGTTTGAGTGTGCAATCATGACTGCCTTGGGAAGCCCAGTTGTGCCGCTACTGAAGGACAAAAAGCCGCAGACATCTCGATTGGTCTTGCCAGCAGGGACTCGGTATTGCTCTATCTGGTTGGAACCAAAAGATTTACCAATCTCGAGTAGATCCGACATGGTGCTAAATCCAGAGACAGACCCCTCAAGAAGGAACACGTGGTTCTGAGGGATTCCAGCAGCGATAGCCGCTTTCATAGCAACGTGAATACTATTTGGGATTGTGAAGAGAAACTTGGCATTGCTTATTTTGAGAGCATATGTCATTTCATCCACAGTGTAGGCAGGCGATGCCCCAGAGACAACTCCGCCAGCACGGAGTGTGCCGAACATAGCACATGGATACCAGACGGTATTTGGAGAAAACAGAGAGACTGTTTCTCCTGGCTTGAGTCCATACTTCTTGACCAAGGCGGTGGAGAGATGCGTAGAATGTGTTTTCAGCTCTGAGTAGCTGAGGTGTTCTTTAGTTATGGCATTCGCTTTTATCCGAAAGTTAGCAATTATTCAGGCAGGCAAACAGTATATCTTACTGTATCCTCCAATTTGAGAACCCGGATTGTTATGAAGAGGGCTATGCTCCGAGTCAAAGAGCCACGTCCATATCGGAATTGTCTCCGGAACTAATGACCCATGTTCTTAGTATAAGCATTGCCTCGATGAGAGCAGATTTACCATGTATCGGAGGTTGCGATGACGTGAAGATTGACATTGTTGCGAGCCAGCTAGCTTGGAAAGGTGTCAGAAGGCTTTTTTTTTCAATAAGTAAACATTAAATGAGCAGAAGTGGAAAACTAGGTACTGTATAGGGTCAATTGGCGATCAGTGTGGAGAAAGCTCAACCCCGCACAGCGCCTTGACGTTGTTGTACAACAGATTGCCGAGGGACCAATCAATGTACTTTAAGTAAAATACAGTATTACACTGCACGTTTAATACATGTTTACAGAGTGTATTAATGATGTCTATTGATATCTGGTACTGTATCTATTTGGGGATCCCTTATCCGAGCGACTCAGATGGAGCGAATAGCCCTCCTCCTGTTTTCTATTGCATTGCGTGTGATTGAAATATCACGAGCAATAAGATCAAAGCAATGGGGCACACCCTCATACAGGTGGAATTCCACATCCACGTTTGCAGCAACAAGTTTACTTCCAAAAGCAAGGCTTTCGTCGCGAAATAAGTCGAGAGAGCCGACATCAATGTAGGTAGGCGGCAAACCAGCAAGATCCTCCGCTCTTGCAGGGACTGCATAATGCTGGGCATCAGGATTCACTGATGCTCCCGTGGTCCCTCCCAGATATGCATCCCAGCAGATCCTTATCATGTCGATGTAGGAAGAGAAATACTGGTTTCGGGGGTCATCAGGGTTTGCCGCTGCACGATCAAATGACCTATCGTCCAGCATTGGATAAACTAGGATTTGCTTCGCCGGAGGGGGTGATACACCTCGATCCCTAGCTAAGAGAGAGAGACCAGCCGTCAGAGTGCTACCTCCACTCTCTCCAATGAGCACGATACGTTTTGAATCCACATTAAGGCTTTGTGAATTCTCCAACAACCACTTTAATGCAGAATAACAATCTTCTAACGGTGTGGGAAATGGGAACTCGGGAGCCATTCGGTAGTCAACCGCAAAACATTGGACACCAAAATCAAGGACTTGCTGGACTGCACCCGAACGAGCAACGGTATCGACATCACATGCAACTATGCCTCCTCCATGAGCCCACAGAAGTGCCGGTTGAGGTCCCTCCTTTTTGGAAACGCTGTCATCTTGGACGAAGTGGTAGATATCGATTTTGGCTCCGTCATAAGAAGTTATAGTATGTTTTGTTTCTACCACATTATCTGGGGCTGGTCTGGCCAAAGAGCCAATAAAGGCATTGGTAGTGGCACGGTACTCTAAAGCAGTCGAAACCTTGGGTATAGCTCTCCTTGGACCAAGTGAGTTCATCAGAGCTGAAAACTCAGGGTCTTCCAGACGGCTGAGATCGGCCATGGCGTTGTTTCGTTCTTCGTCGGAGAAATATTGGGGGGGAATAAGTAAAAGAAAGATTTCACGCAAGAGGAATTTATTAATTTCTACTTTCAATTGAACAAAAACCACGCTTCTTAAATATTTCTATCGTCTTTAATGTTCAGTCAGTGGATGCAAACTAAAAAGTTGTACGGCCGCAAGTATGATCGACGCAGAGGCCCCACCAAGTATATAGCAGCCAATAAGGCAGAACAAATTAATTATAAATACACGCTTAATTTAGGCAGACACCCCGGAGCAGCTCGCGTATCTCGTCTATTTCGCCTATGTAGTATTTACGCCGGTTGTTGTTGGATGCGCGAGGCGTCTTATTGGTCTCCCGACTATCCGGCCAAAACCGGCCGAAAGTAAAACTACATAGTACATACATACACTATAAGTATGAGTCATTGCTTTAAAACACCACTGTAAAATGGGACATTAATTGCCCCGTACTTTGTCATTTTCGCTATAATTTCAATAATGTCTCCGAGGCATGATTCATTGACAATTTGACCGAACGTAGTGATGCTACGGACTTCAGGAAGCATGATTCCGGGCCGAACCGAGGTATTACTGTCGGCCTATTATTGTTTGAATACACCGCTTGAACGCCGAATATTTCCTCTTGCATTGGAGTTCTATATTCATCAAGTTCATCCTCAGTCGTTGGCCTCGTTTCGAGATCTCTCTTTTACGTGATGCTCATACGGCGCCGACAAGCTGATTGACAGTGTTTCTCTGAGGTCGGAAGCTATGCATCGCGATGAGTTCTCCATCTGTGGTCTCGGTGGGAGCAGTAACACGAAGAGAAATAGACCTAATTCCACTGACTGGGAAATATTGGTTCAAATTACTGAAAACGGTTGCCATTAGCCTAGTGTGTTCAGTAAGCATTCTCGTAGTCTTTCCCATCTGCGCGACGACCCCAATGACGGTGCAAAGTGGCAGAAGTGCCCCTAGGAGATATTCACGTACAACGCATGCCCTTATTGTTAATGTTCTTGTTATCAATTTAATTTTTTTTGGCTCAAAAAAGGCGCATGAGAGGCATTGCTCTCCATCACCCGAACTCATCAATCGGAGCGAGGCGATGTCGCAGGACTGGAATGGGAGGATTATGTGAAGCCACAAGGCCTTTGTTAACTCAGGATAGCGAGATGATTACTTCCTATATTTTCTTTAACCTAATAATAATTAAATTGTAACACAACTACTAGACCATAGGGTCAATCATCACAACTCCGCATGTTCAAAGCAACTTGACTAAGTTACTAGGTACCAATCTTCATATCTTCGACACTGGAAAAGTACAAACATTGTGTGAAGTTGTTGGCCAGTGTCATAGATGGGCTTTCTCCAGAGTTAGGACACTCCGCAGGTTTGCTTTTGTATATTAGTAAACTTCCATAATAAAGTAATTGTTAGGCAATGAATATTCACCTAAACCCCAAGAGTTTCTGGTCTTCTGACCCAAGACTACCTTTGATACTCATAGCACCCCGCCTTAAAATTGTGTCAATGTATAAGTTAATTAGAAATTTCAGATATACATACGTGCGGAAGCAAACATTTTCTGATATGTTGCTATACGACCCTATTTCGACTTTACACTCGGCATCACTATACAAAGTAAACTAGTCATATGTTAGACAGAATAATAGGTTTGTATCAACCCATAAAGTCAAATACTCACTGGCCAAGAAAATACAAGAGGGGCAGATACAAGCAATATTGCTCCTTTGAGACCAACCATGGTGTAGATTTTGACACAATGCTTGCTGGAAGCATCTAAACGGTAGTTGAAATAAGACAGGAAATGGTTGATAAATAACTAAAATGCCATGTTAAGGGATTTCATTAAACATCCGCGATGTTACTGTAATGCTACCAACACGTTGCAATTCTTTGGACCCCATACGGGAAATTTGATAAGGGGCTACGTACTGCATGACATCACAACGTTGCAAGTACTTACTTAACATTATACGCGTTAATATTGCATATAATATTATATATTTGTTTGTTTTTTACGTCTCTAATAGTTTGCGACTTCATCAAACTTTGTAATAATGCCACGATCAATTGATATTGGGGCCGGTTAGGCAGTTTTGGTTTAGGTCTGGGGCATCTATGACGATCGCCCAATCTAGAAATGAGGATTCAACGAATCAAAGTAGACCCCCCTATCTAGTAAGCTTGACAAGATGTTATCAATGCAGAGAGAGAAGTAGAGACTAGTAAATAGCGGTGTGCGAGCGGTTTTCCGGTTTTGATGTTGTTCCGCTCTGGAAACCTTGTATTCCTTGGGACGAAATTGCCTAACTATACAACATTATACTAAGCTATTGATCGTTTACAGCGAGTAAATCTTCACTAGCAAATAACTGGCCAGATTTAGCATCCGAAGCATTTCAATGGGTGGTGGAATACGAAGAAAAAGAAAAGTAAAATTTCCCCGGGTTTAGGCTCGAGCCCCTTCAATGTTGTGGGTCTCTCGAACGTCCCCACAAAATTTGCCCCATAGACGGATCCCACTACTAACCGCATTTGTGTTAGTGTCATTGTCCTCACTTTGACTATACGATTCAAGATAACTTTATTTCTATTTCTATGTTAGTTTTTGAACAAGGCGTTGCCCTAATTATATTATTACCGTGGCAATTTTGAATAGTTTCAAATTTGCGAGATAGTTGATGATTTTGTACCTAAACTTACAGTCCAAAGCATTACAGCTCGCCCAATCATATCGCCAATTGGTAGCGAGTGTCTCAATTATCAACTAGTTTACAGATTCTTCGCTGGGTCGTTCACTCTTAATATTGCAATTGAGGTCTCCTGAATTCTCTCAAACAACTGGCGACGCTTACTGTTCCAAGTGATAGATTTTACAATGTTGTGAAGTGGGGCAGAAGACGTGCTGCTTACAGAGGGGCAAAGTCACGAATTCCTGACAACGACACATACACATACTGCCGAACGATTTTTCCTTTTCTCAAAATCAATAGAAACCATGTCCTCTGAGAAATATCCTCTGCACAACAGAGGCATCTATCGCAACCTCCCCACCTTCGACCCCGCCATCAAAAACTTGACGGCCATCATCACAGGCGCCAATGGAGTTTCAGGATTTGGGCTTCTAAGATCTCTGCTTGAATCACCCGAGCGCTGGACGAAGATATACGCCATTTCACGTCGCCCTCCACCCAAGGAAATGACCGAGAAGCTTCTACGGCCAGACCAACGCGCCCGCGTAGAGCACGTTGCATGTGATTTCCTAGACGACCCATCGCAGATTGCAGAAGCCCTCAAGGCTGCGTCGGTAACCCGGGCAGACTATATCTTCTTCTACTCTTATTTCCAGCCTCGTTCAAAACCAGGCACAGAGCCGCGGGAAGTTGCCGAAGAGCTTGTCCGAGTAAATGTGTCATTGCTTACCAATTTCCTGGATTCTCTATCCATCCTTGATATCAAGCCACGCCGGTTTGTTCTGCAGACAGGGGCAAAGCATTATGGAGTGCACCTCGGCCGTATACGGGTTCCAGCAATCGAATCTGACCCAAGAGTCTCGCACCCTGAACCGAACTTCTACTATCCGCAAGAAGACCGCTTGTTTGAATGGTGCCAGAAAAATCATTACAATGATAGGGAAAATGTGGGCTGGAATATCATTCGGCCAGCATGGATTCTTGGCGCTGTGAACAACGCGCAGATGAACGCTCTCTACCCATTTGCGGTTTACGCTGCTGTTTCAGCACACAAGAATGTACCTCTAGCATTTCCGTCAACATGGTCTGCGTGGCAAGATTTGAATTTGAATGCTAGCGCTCGTTTGACGGGCTACCTCACCGAGTGGGCTGTTCTCGAGGATAAATGCAAGGATCAGGCATTCAACGCGCAAGATACAAGTACTTTGACATGGGACCGTTTTTGGGGAGAATTGATCCGCTGGTATGATGTTAAGAAGGGGTTTATTGGTCCAGCAGATGACGAAAAATGCACGATTGAAATGAAGGGACGAGCGTTTGGGCAAGAAAGTCCGATGGGGTGAGTATTGTCTTTTTGCTTTTTTTTTATCGGTTATTGTTGCTAAAAATCATAGGTATGGGCCCCCGCTTGTCACAAAATTGTCATTTTCTCTGGTGAACTGGGCTAAGGAGCCGGAAAACCACGAAGCATGGAAAGAGATCATGGTGGCAAATGCCAACGTAACGTATGATCCCTTTACCGATGCACAACAAAACTTCGTCTGGGGTGACTCCGCATTCCGACGCTCGGGTCCGATATCGATGAACAAAGCTCGTCACATGGGATGGACTGGATTCGTCGACACGCATGAAAGTCTGTTTGAAATATATGGAGACATGGCGCAGCTGGGCATGCTCCCTCCGCTCAAAGTAGACAGCGCCCAAGCGTTGATGTGATTTTTACCGACCAATTTCTTCTATTAATCAATCGGATAGATAGAAACTCATTTAATACGTATATTACAGGAAACGCTGCATTACTGTGGCTGATTGTAAGCGTATGTAAACGCAAAACACCTCCAAGGATAACGCTAAAAAAACGAATAATACCAGACGCGACTTTTGCACGGATATAATGATTATTTTGATCATTCTCATCTTAATTACATACTATATGTAATATTAACCCAGCCAATTGGGGCGCATCTCCGGCGATTAGAAATACTACTCAATTTCCCCGCACAATTGGAGAGCGGGGAAACGCACGTAGAATGACGTTCACCAGCTAACCCTCGGCTTACTTTGTATTAAGTAGCCGATAGTTAGAAGAGGGGATCTTTTTATCTCTTCTGGAGACCATGGGTAGCTTATGACTCGGACTTCACCCGATATTAAACTCAAATCTCGCTACAATTGTCCTTCTCCCAAATACTGAAGCCGCATTGCAGACATTCCTCTCTCAAAGTCAAGGATAATCTACCACCACAATGTCTTCAATTGCACAGAGACTTCGTCAAACCACAAACTTTCTAGGCGGTGGTCAACAGTCTCCGTCTTCCCTGCCATGGAATCCAGATTCTACTGGGTTCCCTAGTAGAAAGGATCTGCCACGGATAGACGGAGCTCCCGAGGGGGCAGCATGGGTTTGGGGGAAAGATGATAACGTGAGTATAAAATTCCTTTTAAAAAATTACAACATACTAAAGGGAAAAAATATTTTTAGATTGGGCGGCTAAATCTACTGACGCCAAAACGAGTGCTTCAAGCGTCGTCCGAGATCAAAACCGGAGAGTTGGTTCCTCTAAAGTAGGTCTTTTCACATTCATTTTCTCGTGAATAGTTCGATAACTTAATCTATTTTAACTACAGTTTACCTCTTAACAACCCCGAGCCACCGGCCTTTCATCGCGAGGATTTCAAGCACACCATCAAAGTCGTCGCCGATGAAGTGTGTTTCGATGATCTATACGAGCTGAACACCCAAAGTTCGACACAATGGGACGGATTTAGACACGTTAGTGTTTTCTTTTCCTTTTAATCATTCTCAAAACCGAAAGCATTTTAACGATCCTATAGTTTGCCCATTTGCCAACAAAAACATTTTACAACGGCGTAAGAAAATTTCTAAACCGCAGTTGAGAATTTTCCCTAACATTTCCTTTCTAGACAAAAGCCGAAGATGTCAAGGGCCCAAACGCGAACTTGAA
Organism: Talaromyces sp. P118-02; assembly: GCA_037040535.1. NCBI lineage: Eukaryota > Fungi > Ascomycota > Eurotiomycetes > Eurotiales > Trichocomaceae > Talaromyces > Talaromyces sp. P118-02. Next base: position 180,689 of record JAXQGY010000670.1, read on the forward strand.
ATGTAGCATTCATCACTGGTCCGAACACGGCATCGCTGGCCGGGGTGTCCTGCTAGATTATCGGCGGTATGCCAAAGCCAATGGCATCAACTACGACCCTGTCAGTGGTCATGCGATCTCGTTCCAAGAACTCTATAAATGCGGCAAAGCGCAAGGACTTGACATCCGACCCGAAGCTCAGGGAGGCGATATCAAGATTGGCGATATTCTGCTCATCCGCGCAGGCTTTGTTGAACGCCATGGCGAACTTTCTCTCGAGGAGCGACGGAAGGTGATTGCTCATCAAACGGATGCAGAAAATGGACTAGATGCCTTTGAGTTTGCCGGCGTAAAGCAGGAGGAAGAAGTCATTGACTGGCTTCACGACTGCTACTTTTCCGGTGTTGTCGGCGATGCCCCTGCTTTTGAGCGCTGGCCAACCCAGCAGCCATATTTGTTGCATGAATACATTCTGTCCCTCTGGGGAATGCCTCTGGGTGAGATGTGGAATTTGGAGCAGCTAGCTACCAAGTGCGCCGAACAGAAGCGATGGACATTTTTCCTGACCAGCTCTCCTGCGAATGTTAAAGGTCAGTGATCCTGACCTCTACCATGTCTATCCTGGACTGACTATAATTTCTGTTTTAGGCGGTGTTAGCAGCCATGCAAATGCAATCGCTATTCTGTAGATGGATTAACACAGCTACGTACATGTACGCAGACGCTTAAGTTGTGTCGCTAAGGACCAATAGCTCATGCTATGAATGATGCAATACCACATATGTATCTACGTAACGATTTCGTTCACAAAATTGAATCTCTATAAACTTTACCACGTGGTATAAGCTTTCTGTAAATTTAGTTTCGTTACAGTAATACGGGGTATTAAACAGGCTCGGTTAGCTATCGGTTAACATTGAAGCCTCCCCGGATTTCCACCCCGGAATTCAGCACAGACTGTTCCCCCGCACGTTTAGCACGCTAGTCGTATTCAAATGGACCTTCAAAACAACTATTGTGCCTAGAACGAGCCCAGTCCGTGTGATATCATTCTCATTTTTTTGGTAATGGATCGCCCAATCAAATACGTCCCAGATGTCCATCTCACAACTAATATAAATACCGCTATGTGCGTCTCTGTACAACATTGACTACTCGTCAACAGACTGGTGAAGAAACCGCCAAGATGATTTTTAAAAAGCACTTTGTGAATACCTATAACCTCTGGGTTGTGGTCTTCGTCGCCATTGGCACCATATCCAGTGCATATGGGCTAGCAATCATCGGCTCGACCGTCGGGCAGCCCAATTTCTACACATATTTCAATCTGGCGCCGCAGGGAGAGCCAGGATATACCCACACGACCAACATAATCGGGGCCCTGAATGGAGTGAATTCCGCAGGTGCCATCGCGGGCTGCTATTTTCAAGCATGGGCGGCTGACTTTTATGGTCGAAAACGCACGATGCAGATAGGTTCCGTCGTATTGATTATTGGAGGTGCCTTGTGCTCTGGAGCAGTCAATATAGCCATGTTCCTGGTCGGTCGATTTGTCGCCGGTGCTGGAGCAGGTGTCCTGGCATGCGTCGTGCCAATGTACCAAGCAGAAGTCTCGACGGCGGAGACTCGCGGCGCGATGGTGGCTATTACAGGTATCATGTATGCGGTTGGATATACATTGGCAGGCTGGCTTGGATATGCTTGCTACTTTATGAAAGCAACTGATCCAAATGCCGCCTTCTCTTGGAGGTTTCCCCTGGCTTTTCAAGTGCTCTTTCCAATCATCGTACTCGCGGGCAGTTCAGCAATTCCATACTCACCTCGGTGGTTGCTACAACAGGGACGACGTGACGAAGCTTGGGATATTGTCAAGCGCCTACACAAGACTTCGGATGACCCGAACAGTATTCACGCCCGTCAGGAATTCTACCTCATGGAGAAGCAGTACGAATTCGACAAGTCCATGACCACTCGCCGATTCGAGATTTTCCGTACCGCTGCAAACCGCAGGCGTGCTCTGATGGCCTTTCTTCTCATGTGGGGAGATCAGTTTCTGGGGATCTTCGTCATTACAAACTATGGCGTTTTGATCTATTCCGGGCTCGGTCTGACAGGTTCAGTACCGTTGTTGCTCAACGCATGCTGGACAAGCTTCACATTGATTGGAAACACTTGGACAGCCTTTTACATTGACCGGTTTGGTCGGCGTCGCTTTATGCTGATTGGATCTATCGGCTGTGTCTGCTCTTTAATCTTTTTATGCTCTTTGACTGCTACGTATCTTGGCACGGAGAACACAGCTGGGCTCAGAGCCACGGTGTTTTTCGTGTTTTTCTACTGCTTCTGGTGGTGTTTCTTCGTTGATGCGACTCAATACGTCTACGTCCCTGAAATCTTTCCCAGTTATCTCCGTACCCAAGGCGTGGCCATTGGCCTCAGTGGCTACTATCTGGCGTCAGAGGTCACCTTGGTCGCAGCTCCTGTCGCGCTCAATAGTATTGGCTGGAAATTTTATCTTGTACTGATTATCCCATCTGCGGTATACATTTGCTACATTTATTTTTGTTTCCCGGAAACAAAGGGCCGGACATTGGAAGAAATTGGAGATCTCTTTGGTGATGGAGACCGGGTTGCCGCTCACTGGTATCATACCACGGAAGAGGAGCGCGCGAAAATTGCTGAGGAGGCTCTTCGGGATATCAAACCTTCAGGTTCTACATCTGATGATGAGAAACCGACAAGTTTCCACGACGGTAAGGTTGCTTAGCAATTTGCCAGTCTTGTATGCAGAGCCTTACTGGCCTACATATCAATTGATGTATCAATTGATGGTTGCTCTCGACTGTCCATATTTACAATTTACTAGGATAGTACAATTGATGTATCAATTGATATCATACGTTTAGTTTAAAAAAAATATTATCTTATGCTTCCAAGTTGTGTTTAGCTTTTTTTTCGTTCTTTTTTCTATGTCAATGTCGTGTATATACGAACCTACTATATGGCCGGAACTTATTGAGATAGGATACCAGGTAAACGTGGCGCTTGCACCATTTTCATACATACTGGTTTTGGTTTCACTCACCTGAACAAGTATCTATAGTAGTTTTCCAATTCACTATACATAAATTTCTTTCCGATGCCGACACCAACAGTCGTTTTACTAAGTGGAGAGATGAGAAATCGCACCCCTCACCCCACGCCTTCGAATTTATTCCGATTATCGCTCGACTGCGATCAATGTGGAAAAAAACAACATCTTCCACAATCTCCATTATTAAGTAGCAATGGTAACGGCTCATCTTGCTTCTTGGTCTCCCAACTTGCCTATTCACAGCTACCCAAGGATGTAATCGACGCAGCTATCCAAACTTTTTACAACTGGGCTGGCTGCGCTGTCGGGGGATCCAACCATCCTACAACCACTACTGCTGTATGTCTTTGATTCCAAACATATGAAATAATATTGACTTAGGTTTAAGAGACCAAGGTCTTAGAGCCATTCTTTGGACAGCTAGCTGCGTCTTTACTAGGCACCACAAAGCGTTCGGTCGATGCTCAACATGCTGCTCTGTTAAATGGAATTGCTTCCCATGTACATGATTACGATGACACACACCTCGATACCATCATTCATCCCGCAGGGCCGGTAGCCAGTGCCTTGCTTGCGGTTGCTGAATGGAAAGGAGGAATATCAGGCAAGGACTTTCTGCTTGCACTTGTATGCGGCATCGAAGCAGGCAGAATGTAAAGGCAGAATGTAAAGTCGGACTACCAGTGTGGCTGGAACACTATGATATTGGATGGTGAGTCTAAAAATCGGAAACGATCGTGATAGTTAAATCATGGTCTCTGACAACCTTTTGTCAAACAGACATATTACCTCCAGCACCGGCTCTATCGGAGCCGCCGTGGCTGTTTCTAAGCTGCTGTCTCTGTCCGTCGAACAGACTTCACATGCCATCGGCATTGCTTCAACGCAAGTTATCGGCTTGCGAGAGATGTTCGGCTCCGATACAAAGTCATTTCACCCTGGACGTGCGACGCAAAGCGGAGTTCTCGCAGCTGTTCTCGCGCAGCAGGGGTATACAAGTAGCGGGCAAGCTTTGGAGGCAAAATGCGGGTGGGCAAATGTTGTTGGAGCCACAAAGGAAAATATGTAAGTAAACCTTAATAAGTGACTCGGGATCAGCACGAAAGAGTCTCAAGAACAGAATGGTGTTGGGTTAGCAGGAGGACTGTCGTCTGGCCGGTGGGGAATCCTGCGCAACAGTTTCAAACCATATCCATGCGGAATCGTCATTCATCCTGTTGTTGATGGCTGCTGTCAACTGCACTCGCTAATCAAGCGATTTGGTCTGTTCTCAACAAATATACAGCACATTCAAGTGACTGTCCACCCTTAGGTCCTGGAATTGACCGGCAAAACCGCCCCTAAAGACGGTTTAGAAGAAGTTTAGCTTCTACCATGGTGCGGCCATTGGATTGTTGTATGGAAAAGCAACCCCCGACGAATACGAGGATCATGTCGTCCAGAGCCCTATTATAGCGGCGATTCGAGACCGAATTCAAGGAACGATAGATCCGGAGCTCCGAGCTGATGAAGCCAAGATTATCCCGACCATGAATGACGGAACTGTCCTAGAAAAACATGTATAGCATGCAATCGGGAGTCTGAATGTGCGAATGGATGACGAATCTTTGAAAAAGAAGTTTAAAACCAATGTGCAAAGGTGCTAGCAAACGCCGATTCGGCCAGCAAAGCTTGCTGGAACATTGAAGAGGTGAAAGATGTTTCGGAAATTGCCAAGATGCTCTCGACGTGATAATATCGTAGTACTCTCAGGTTTTAGTAGTAAATTTGATAGAGCATTGTTTAATGAGGATGTTTGCAATGATCGAGTTCGTTACTGCCAAGACGAAATCGAGATGATCGGTTTCCCCGCGTTCCCCGGAGATCAATGCGTACAATGGTTCCCCGCACAGTACCAATTGACTTCATCCTGCATTATTTGTTTCGATAACTCAAGAGTTAGCTTCCCAAGGAGCCTGTCTTTCTGGCTTTGCTGGCTACTTCGTCACAATAGATGCGTGAATGGCATGCGACGAATGCTTCCGGCTCAAGGTGCGTTGCGATGGCGCATTGCCTCGGTGCGCCAACTGCAACAAACTGCAGGTAGAATGCACTTATTTACGCCCAGATCGGAGAAGGTATGTGCATTTAAATTCCACATATATCGATATTGAAGCGAAAGACTTATAAGGGGCTAGAATCTCAAAACTAGCCATCAACAGCTTGGTTGCTCGTATCCGTCTCCTCGAAAACACCCTGAAGCAGCACAATATTCCTATCCCATCTTCCACCAAGGCTTCGAAATCGTCAGGAACGACTTCACGTCATAATGAACAAGAGTTAATAAATAATTCTCGAAAGCAGTCTTCAATAGGGCAAAGCAACGACTCGAAGTCACAAAACGAAGGCCGCCCAGATCGCGAACGAGCACTCATAGATCGTATCGACAAAGGAAATTCCCTTAACCCTGGTCTCGATCCGGAAATCGAACTCCTCGTGAAGCGGACTGGCTCGCTCCAGTTCAGTGACCATGGCCAGCTGAAATACTTTGGCGCGACATCGAATGTCCATTTCTTGCGAAATTCAATCCCTTTCCAACCTCCGCCCTCAACTTTCCTACCATCATCCGCTGAAAAAGATAAAAGCCCGTCGGACTCGTCATTGCTTGAAGAATTTGGTGATTTGACATATACAGTATCTCGGGAACTCGAAGACCATCTGATACAGTTATATTTTACCTGGGAGAATCCATATTTCCGCGTCGTTGACGAGGAATCCTTTATGAGTGCTCGACAACAAGCATTGTCAAGGTCCGACGGAGAAGACAATAAACCGGCTCTATCTTGCTACTCGGAGTTTCTCGTAAATGTGATGTTCGTATTTCAACCCAGTTATACCACGGTAGAAAAACTAATCGCGGTATTCTATGGGCCAGGTGTTCTTGGGGAGCATTATTCACAGACAGGGATGTCCCCGAACTTCCGAATTTGCATGACTTCTTCATCTTTCGGGCGCGTGAAAAATTACAACATGATTTGGACAATCCGACTGTCGCTACTGTGCAAGGCCTAGCCATGATGAGTGGCAGCGAAGTGAGTAGAGGCCGAGACTCGCGCGGGTGGCTCTATTCCGGAATGGCCGCACAGGTTGCCCACCACCTGGGTCTGCATATGGATGTAGAACACTACGTTCAGTCTGGTGATATTGTACGAGAAGAAGCGAATGCGCGAAGCACCGCCTTTTGGGGGACTTATGTCATTGATATTGCTTGGAGCTACTATCTTGGCCGGCTGGTAAGGCCAGTCGTCAACGTTAACAGAAACCCTGCCCAAACCCCTTCACAAAGGGAGAAGCGGCAGCGAATCTGGAGAAACTATACCGATGATGCGGTAAACTTAACGGAAGATTGTGGAGAACATATTGATCCGGTTGCTTCTATGTGGCGGGAACAAGTGAAATTATGCTTCATTATGGAGCGGTTTCAACACACATTGTGAGTGGAATGCGGCAGCACTTAACCAACTCACTCTTTATGTTGTTTTTATTTGTGTAATTCTAATATATCCATAGATATGATAAACAAACAAGTTCAATCGGCCAATTGCGCATGCATACATCCGCCGTGACATGGGCGCTGGAGAAATGGTTGGACGAACTGCCCTCGGATCTCAAAGTCGATTATGAAAGCACGACGAACACTTATCTTCCCCATGTTTTAGTCCTACACGCACAATTCCAGGAGGTGGTGATATTTGCAAACCACCCGTTCATCACCGAACCCAAAGGTGGAAGCAGCTCCGGGCTCCTCTCTTTTCAGACACAGAGAAAATACGCCGAATCAGCACACCGAATTAACCAAATCATACGTATATATGATCGTCTATGGACGCTACGGCGTATTAATATTCAGTTTATTCATCCCATGTTCACTGCTGCCATGGTCCATTTATATGTGGCTTGCACGGCCAGTTCGCATAACCGGGAGGTGTTCACAACGGCAGTATCTGATCTTGAAACCTGCTGCAATGCATTGAGAGATGTCGGACAATACATGGAACTTGCTGTCTGGCAGCTGCGCTCGATAGACCATATCCGGCAGGTCTGGTATGACTTGTTAGAAAATCAGGATAATGGGGGCAATGAGGATATTCTAATGTCATCGGCGCTGTCGTCTTTCAACGGGATTGACAGCGAACGCTGGTTGGCAATAGAAGATGTTATCCATAAAGCTATCAACTCGACAAATTGCACATTGCCACAAACAGAGCCAATTCCATGGCATGATACCTGGATGAAGATCCAAGAAGCCATTGATGTAGACCCATTCTCTGTGGGTTTCGCATGATTTCTGTATAATTTTCAGCATTATAGCGAAATTTAATATTCCCTATTCAAATAAGTTATTTTTTATAAAGTAATTCACTTTAAAATTAGTCAAACATGAGCATAAAATAACAGAGTAAAAGTGAGAGCAGAGTGAGTATACACAAGTGGGGCGAGCACGGGCCACTGCATCCGCCACCCGCAGGCTGCAGGTCGAGCCTCTTTTCTTGACCAAAAGTCTTGTTTCGACTTCCAGCAACGTTCTTACAACCACCTCACAAATACCTCGCCATGTCCGACTCAACAAAACGCTCGGCCTACGGCACGGCGTCGTCCGATACCGATTTCCGCAAAACATGGGACCGCGAAGAATACGCCAAAAAGGCGAAGGAAGACGAGGCGAAATCCAGAGCCGAAGCGAAAGCCCGGTATGAAGCCAAACTCGCCGGCAAAAAATGGCACGCGCCCGTCGACTATAGCACACTGGAAACCACATCGTCGCGCACGTCGCGGCTTGATGTCGCTTCGATGGTTGGGAAGACTACAATGGTGCCTGCGGGCTCGGCGATCGGGAAAAGAGGGCGTGGTGCTGGGTTTTACTGCTCGGACTGCGATCTTACGTTCAAGGACAACATACAGCTGGTGGAACACTTGAATAGTAAGCAGCACTTGATCGCTATTGGAGAGAGCGGCGAAGTCAAGCGAGCCTCCGTGGGCGACGTTCGGAACCGGCTGCGCTGGTTAGCACACAAGAAGAGAGAAAAGGAAGAGGAGGATCGCAGGGCGCTCAATCTGGATCTCGATTCTAGGTTGAAGGAACGAGAGGAGGAAGATGCTCGAGAGCGTGAAGAGAAGAGGGCAAAGCGAAGAGAAAAGCGAAAAGCCTTCAAGAAAGAAGAAGATGAAGGCTGGGAGGGGCGATTAGGGATTATTGCATGAAAGTGTTCAGATCTGCCCTTGGTTGAAATTTGGTCCATTTATGAGTATACCCATGGCGTTAAAAGGGTCTTGGAGACAACCGGTGTTTCGTTTATGTATAGATATCAAGCGCACAAAAATAATGCATTTGCAATAAAGTTATCCAAGTCCCAATTTGCTATAAACATATACCCCATCCCCGCCTTCAAACGCCATGTATCAGATGCAAGTTATTTCATCACAACGGTTATTCAATGCACTCAATCCCTTCCAAGGCTCTCATAGCCCGGCCTCCCTCTTTCTCGAAGATGCCAATCAGCCTTTCGCATTCAAGCTTGAGCTTTTCTTCGCCCTCTCTGGCGCTAAATTTAATCCACTCATCCACTGTCATTTTCATCTCTGGGCTCGTCAACAGTTGTTTGTTAATATTCAGAGAACCTGTAACGCCCCGATTTTCTTTGTCTGCCAAACTGTCTGCAATGAGTTGCTCGATATCAGACGGTTTCCATGAATAGCTCGAGGACAAAGTTCCCGTGGTAAGCTGGCGTTTTGTGGGCGATAGAGTGGGTGTACTTGTAGCGAGAGGAACTCTTGTCGTCTGCGTCTTTGCTGGGGAGAAAATAGGCGGCCTCGCAGAAGGTGGTCTAGCAGAAGGCGGCTGGTTTTCCGCATCGGATGATTGAGGGGACAGTGAAGGCGTTCTCTCTTGCGTGCCGCTAGCTGGCACCGCTCCTTCGCTGTTCTGCGGAGGTGAGCTCTGTGCCACCGATTCTATAAAGCTTTGTGCACGGTGCCTATCTTGGGGAAGGTCACTATAGCGCTGTGCAGTCTTGGGCGGCGCTTTCAATTTCGACGGTCGTCCTCGCTTCGGTTGATTTTTAGTTTTTGATGCCATTTCTTCCTCGTTGTTTTGAATTGCCGCTGATGATCGTGCGAAAGTCTGGGTATCATCCATAGTTTGTTGCAGTTCGTCCTCTTCCTCCTTCGCAGCCTTGGGTGGCGCTTTTGACTTGGCCGGTCGTCCTCGCTTCGGCGGATCCTCCGCCTTTGGAACTACATCTTGGGTATGATTTTCAATAGCCATGGATGATCGGGCCACCTGGTTTTCGTCCACATTGTGTTCCGGCTCGTCCTCTTGCTCCTCGGAATCTTCCCTGATTTGTTTTCGTTGCTGCTGAGACTCCGGCATTTGGTTCTGGGATTGTTTTGGTGGTCGTCCCCGCTTAGCCTTCGGTTTGCTCGGCTGCTCTGCTTCTGAACCACGATCTTCAGCGTCTTTAGATAGACGTCCACGTTTCGGTTTTGTTTGGGCTAACTGGGGTTCATCTTCATGCGGTTTGGTCTCCGCGGATATTTCAGGTTCATCAGCAAGTTCGGTGTCCTCGTCTCCTTGTGACTTGCGCTTCTTAGCGTTCTTGCGAATTATCGATTTAGATTCAGTGGGTTCGAGTGAAAGAGCAGCCAGTTCATCGTGAGCTTCAACCGAAGGAGCTCTCTCCGCGGTTTCTTCCTCGGTCTTGGTTGTCCTTGTCGACCTTTTTGCTTTGTCTGTAGCCTGTTTTCTGCCTTGCTTTTTCCCTTGTTTAGACGCTGGTTGAGGTTCCAAAACAGACGTATTGTGGGCTGGGCTTGTCTCAAGATCGTCTTTCTCGTTGGAAGGGTAAAAATGCTCCTCGAGATGCTCCTCCTCAGGAGTATGGTCTCGCTCTAGTTGCATAGGTTCAGGCTCAGGCTCTTCCTCGGGTTCAGGTTCAGGCTGAACAGAAGCCTTGCCCTTTTTGGATTTCTTAGTAGCAGGTTTTCGTTTAGGCTGTCTCTTAGTCTTGGGTTCAACAGGTGCGTCGGCAATGGATTCTGTGTCGAATTCGTCTTCAGGAGGTTGGTTGTGTTTTTGCTCTTGCTCATCTTCGGCTTCCTCATATGAAACAATGCTGTCCTGATTCCGTGTGTTGGCAGTGGAAGCAGATATAGATTGTTTCCTGAACCTGGCGCTCTCCCTTTCTTCATCCTTGTACTGGAATTCAAAAGGCTCCGAATTTTGTAAGGTCAGATTAAGATCTTCCTCGACATCATCCTCTAGAACGGGTTCGTCCCGGGCACGGTTCGCTGCCATCTTTGTAGTGGTGGATGCCGTAGATGCTTTACGCGTCTTCGTACTTGCGGATTTTTTAGCACCCTTGCGACCTTTCTTCGCAGGGGGTTGGGGGCTGGTTTCCTCAATAACGGTCTCCGCGTCATCTTGTTCTGTAGCTCTAGACTGCGGCACTGTGCTATTTCTGACTGCTGTGGCTCTCCTTTTGGGAGACGGTTCTTGTATTTGCGAGTCTGCCGTTGTGCCCACCGGTTCATCATGAGAGATAGCTTCGCTAGCTCGCTTTTTGCCTCGCGTCGCACGTTTAGGCTTGGCCGGTTGCGGTGTCTCTTCCACGGGTTCTGCTTCAGCAAAGTGTTCTTCGGCAATCTCTGCTTCGTCTTCGGGGGCTTCAGCAGCGTCTGTCTTCTTGGACTTTTTCGATTTTGTTTTCGTAGATTTCTTCCCCCCTCTGCCCTTTTTAGCCGTTGCCTGCGACATGACGCTTATGTCCATTTGGTCATCATCACCAGGGGCTTCTGATGTGGTCGTCATAACGGATTGTGTAGAGAGTCGCGACGCTTTCGAAACGCGTGTCTTCTTTGCTCTGGTTCCTTTCTTCGTTGACTTTGCGGCGGGAAGAGCGAAAACGAAGAATGAGCAGTCGGGTGAGCGGCGATGATGTTCCTCACTATTACTATTAGTGCTTTTTCAATTGGCGAAAACCAGTGTAATAAAGCTCTTACAATGGATCATCAGTTTCTTCCCAGCCATCGAGTGATAGCTTGCAGTACGGGCAGCTAGCCAAGTCCGGGCTATCGTCACTAGGACAGAAGTACCAGCCTGCTTCGACCATCTGAACGCCAGTTAGTATGCGAAAGCGACACTGAGGTTAAAAAATCAAAATACCTTGTCGGACTGACAGACCCAACCGCGTTTGCCATCGTGAGGCCAGCCTATCGCAAACGTTGCTTTTCGAGCGTCTGTAATGGACGCACCGGTGGGATCATCGATCTCGCTGGGATTGGAGGACTTCTGCTGGATATTCATCATAATGGCCCAACCGCAGTCGGGCGAGTGCTTCAGGTGCTCCTCGACCGGGTTATCGCCGTCCTCCCAGCCGTCTAACGCGCGCCTGCACAGGAAACACGTCGTGTTGTCGGGGTTTGTGTCGTATGGGTTAAAGAAGAATCCAGCATCGGCGAGCTACAGCAGCGTTAATTGCTATCCAACAAGGAGGAATTGGTTCGGTATACCTGCTCTGGCGACGGCGAATCGTACGGCCACGCTATAGGTTGGATAGTGCGCGAGGTAGTCGACGCCCTCGACTTGATTGATGGCAAGGTGGCGTCAAAAGTCGCCAGGCGCGCGGCGAAAGTCTCCATCTGGGCGCCCATTGCAGCGTGAGTTCCCTACGGAAGGCGCGTGTCTGTGGTGTTGTGTTGCGCTGGCGTGGTGTTGCCCTCTCTGTCGTCTGTTTACTTCGTGTTTGCATGTTTGTTTGGACGGCAACCGCGCCGCGCCGCGCCGCCGATGCGCGGTCATGTGACACCTCGGACTCCGACGCGCACGTGACCTGCCGCGAGCGGTCGTCGGGCCCGATTCGCGCCGAGGACGCCTAGACCGCAGTCGACGTCAATCGTCCATTGCGGCTGCCGTGATTATTATTCATTGCTCTTATTGTGGGAGGCCAATCCAATTCAACAACCACCTTCCTGCCCTACCTTTCTCTGCCTCTTGAGTTATGGTTTGACTTCGCTCTCTCTGCTGGTTTTCTCGCCATACCCCTCGCAATTACTTCAGACCGTCAACATGCGACAGCTTGTGGTGAGCTACCTGCCCACCCGCGTGCCCCAAAACATGTGGACTAACTTGAGCATCTTAGACTTTACGCAATGCGCCTCGCTTGAGGTCTCCCACGAGTTCGTCTCTATCGGCAGCTCCGTCCATACCCTACGCTCTCTATACTCGTTCCTTGCGACCTCTTTCCGCTCGCAGTCTCCATACGCACCGGCCGAGCTCGCCGAGCAACCTTCGCTTACTTGACGGGACACACATAAACGACCAATCTCCAACGGGGTTATCACGCGGAAGAGCACTCAAATCGTCTTCTTTCTCAAGTTCGACTACACTCAATGACGGGCATGACTGGGAGGACAATCCCAACTTGTCCATTTCCACGTTCTCGGAGCTACCTTCCAAAAACTTCGGGGTCAATCAACACATGATAATCAATGAAGAATTCAAGGAAGCGCTACGCCAAATACTGTGGAGGTTCCGTGCCCCGATTCGCTATGCCTTTGCCTACGGTTCTGGGGTATTCACACAAACAGCCGCCCCAGGGAGTGGACCCGGTCATCCGTCGCCGCCACAGGCTATTCGCAATGTTCAACAAGGAAAAGGGAAAATGATTGACTTTATCTTTGGCGTTTCGCATACCCAGCATTGGCATTCGCTGAATCTGCAAGAGCATCGCGACCATTATTCCGCTCTGGGGTCATTAGGGTCATACGCTGTTTCTCAGGTCCAGGACAAATGGGGTGCCGGTGTCTATTTTAATCCATTTGTGACGGTGAATGGCACATTAATCAAATACGGCGTGGTCAACATCGATACTCTATGCAAAGACCTCAGTCAGTGGGACACCATGTATCTCGCCGGTCGCCTACAAAAGCCTGTGAAAATCCTCCGTGACCACCCGAGTGTGCGACTGGCTAATCAAGTCAACTTGCTATCTGCGCTGCGTCTTGCGCTTCTTCTACTCCCAGAAGAGTTTTCTGAACATCAACTCTATACCACGATTGCCGGACTCAGCTATATGGGCGATCCCCGTATGACGGTATCGGCAGAAGACCCGGGCAAGGTCAACAATATTGTGACCGGTCAGATGGATTATTTCCGCCGCTTGTATGCCCCGTTGATTGAGAATTTGCCAAACTGTGACTTCAATGACCCTCGCTGTACCGAGTCGGACTGGATTGATGATCCGGAGGCCAACGTCAAGTTGAACCAGGATATGGATCCTGTCAAACGAGGAAATATGGTTCGCCGACTTCCCAAATCTTTCAGGGAAAGATTGTACTTTCAGTATCAGGGCCGCTATCAAATCCCTCGAGCAGAGTTCCTCAAGATGATGGAGCAAGCCAACGACGAAGATCCAACCCGTATCCACCGCCGACAGGGTGGGCCTTTTGAGCGGCGTATTGCTGCCGATGACTCACTGAAGCACGAACTTCACGCCGCTGTCACCAAAACAATTCGGTGGCCGGCGACTATGCAGACGATCAAAAGTGGGCTAACCGCAGGAGCTGGCAGAGCATGGACATATGTTCGCGAAAAGCGAAAAAAGCACTCCGACTCGAAGAACAAAAAACCCAAACCCCCAAAATCAGACTCTGAGACGGCAAAATCGTCAGTGTTCTCTGGCACATCTGAACCTAAAAAGGGATGATAATCCTTGTATTATTTTACCTCGCCAACTATATACCTCGTTCGATCTTTCTCCTTTGTACGGGCTGTCACGCTATAGATGAAGCATTAATGGCGTTACTTTGAAGACACTGCATGTTTACACGCTTAAACCGTGAATTGTGTATATAGATATATACTGAACCTTTTGGTTTTGGTACAAGTTTGTGGAACTTGCTCTGCAGGTACCTAGTACGTCGGCCGCGAAGGAATCGCGTCGCCGATTTCGGCTTTGCTGATAACATCCGAGCAAAAAAAAATCTTGCATATTGCAGGGCTATACAATAGAGTTTGAAATAGTGTGAATTCCAGAATAATTAATTCAGTATATTAATCAACTGATCAAGAGTTGCACAACTCAAGTGCTGGCGGTTCCAACTATCAATTGACCCGTCCGATCATTGATGGTTGTATATAACTGCGCACTACATGTACTAATTGACCAGGTCAATAAAAAGACAGCAAACATTAACTTTGAAGTCATACAAAGAATGCAATATTCCAATTCCATGTTTATTTCCACCATTTTCCCAGTGCTGGTATACGTGGTGGAGGCACGATGAGAAATGAGTCATCTTGTCAAGCAAATATTTAAAGTAAAACTGCCCGCACCCCGCCCTCCGACAAGTCTCTCCCTTGCACCTCATCCAAACCGCCACCGCCACAATGGCTTCTCGAACGTCAGCATTTGATCTTTCGAAATGCGTGCGACCTAATATTCTCAAATTGCAGCCATACCGATGTGCTAGAGAGTGAGTCGCCCTGTAACCATGTCTGAATTTTTTTTCTCCCACGGCGAGGATACGTCATGCCGCAAAACGGAGCCAGCAACTAACACGACGCGTAATGCAACAGTGACTACAAAGACGACGGGACAAACGTCTTGCTCGATGCAAATGAGAACGCCTATGGACCGGGTCTTGCATTAGATGCTGGTGGGAACTTGCCCGGTGCTCCGACTGTCAATGGGGCCCCGCAGATTGATTTTCTGGGATTGAATCGATACCCTGACCCGTGAGTATTAATTTTTTTTAACAGCGCGAGGAAATCAGAATTCAATTATATGTCTAATATCTTGATTTTTCCTCTAGCCACCAAGTCGATTTCAAGCAATTACTTTGTAACCTACGAAACACCAAAGTCCACTCGCAAAAAGACCTGAAGCCAGAGAACCTGTTCGTCGGAGTCGGGTCAGACGAAGCAATCGACGCTTTAATACGATGTTTCTGTGGGCCCAGCCGAGACAAGATCCTCACGTGCCCGCCTACATACGGCATGTACGCGGTGAGCGCGGACGTCAACGATGTCGAAATCGTCAAGGTGCCGCTGGACGTGGACAATGGCTTCCAATTACAACCGGACAAGATCAACGAGGCCTTATCGGCGGATGAGCGCATCAAGCTCGTGTATATTTGCTCGCCGGGCAACCCTACTGCGAACCTGATTCGCAAGGAGGATATTCAAAAAGTGCTTGAGCACCCGACGTGGAACGGGGTGGTCGTTGTCGACGAGGCATACATTGATTTTGCGCCGGAGGGATCCAGTCTGGCAGAATGGGTGAATGAGTGGCCGAATCTAGTTGTTATGCAGACTTTGAGCAAGGCCTTTGGGCTGGCCGGTATCCGGCTCGGAACTGCTTTCACAAGCCCGGAAATTGCGACGTTGCTGAATAGCATGAAAGCGCCCTACAACATCTCCAGCCCCACGAGTGCTATTGCGCAGGCAGCGCTCGCCCCGAAGAATCTTGCTGTTATGCACCAGAACAGAACGAATATTATTGCTCAGCGTGAGCGTTTGTTGGCTGAGATGCCCAAGATCCCTGGAGTTGGCCGCTTCCTCGGCGGACAGGCTTCGAATTTCCTCCTTGTGGAGATGCTGGACAGCAATGGCAAGCCAGACAATGTCACTGCGCTGGGGGCGTACGAAGCCATGGCGGAGAAGAAGGGGGTCGTGGTGCGCTTCCGCGGCAAGGAATACGGATGCGAGGGCTGCTTGCGTGTGACGGTGGGAACCGAGGAAGAAGTGACTCGTTTCTTGAAGGAATTGCAGGTCGTACTGCACAATCTGCACACGGGGGCGGCAGTGCAGTCGTCAAAGTGACATGTTTAATGGGTGTTTAGACGAAATGCAGTTAATTGCACAAAATGGAACTGTCTCTATAGAAAGAATACATGCCATATGTACATGTGTTAGTTGCGGTAATAGAAATGACACCGAGAATTTGAAATCTCAACTTGCGCCCTGATAGCGACAGCTGGAGAGAGGCGAATGGCTTGAACTCGACCAATAGGAGCAATTCCAACAGTGGTGATTTGCGCATGTGAGAGTGAGGGCATATAATATACAGTGATACACCAATTGACACCTATTCCGGGTACGGAACAGCTATATACATCCACGTGCATGCATGGTCACCTGCATGAACCGATTTGTATAAAAGATCCAGATTGTAGATTAAATTCTTATTGTATTTTCATTTTTATATGTCCGCCATTTTGATAGCGTGATCAGTGCCAAGGGAGCGGTGAATGGCCCCGGCAGCTGAACCGTCCACGGTGACTGGCGCCAGCCCCTGTTTATCCTGGTGCATACAGCCAATCATCCAGCGGTCCGCACATGCATCCGAATTTTCTGGAAGGAAAAAGCGGTGTCGCATGTGCAGCTAGTTTGGAGAAAAAGAAGAAAATGTGGCAGGCTTCGCAGATCTAGCAGAATTGGCCAGTCACAGTCGGTAGGGAAGCTTGGCACGTCGCATGGCCGAATGGCGTATGCAAGGATGTCATGATGTACAACGCGTGCTGACTGCCTGACACTCTGCAGGATTGCATCAGCGCAGACATGGAGCTGGCTGTTCCATGGCGGGATGTAATTAATCGATACGTCCAAGCCAGCCCTACTGCCGGTTACCGGATTAGGCATTTGTCGCTAGGCAAAATGTTGAGTAATCCGAAGCCAAGGCGTTAGCTGCGTCGCTAGTGCAGGCTTTTGCCAGTGAATGGGTTCTGGAAACCGCACTCCGCTGGAATCCATTGGTGGATTATATCCATGCACAGCACATTGATCACTGAGCGCCCAGCCATGGGCGCATCCATCGCCCCGGCGCCGGTTTTGAGGCGATGCTGAGCGATTGGGGGCAACGCTGTCTAGATGTCCTTATACTATAGACGTGCTGTTTTTTAATCACAGACGTCTGTGTAGACTAAGTCAATGGGTCAAATTGACAGCGGCACAATCCGACGGCTAATATAATTAGGTCGTGAGTGAAACAGTGGCATCGGGTAGAAAGTCCTTTATCTTTTCAAAGGATATTGAAAACGATACTCCACGTCAAATTGAGTTCAATATCATGACAAATACCCAAAGGATCAACCGCAAGCGCACCGGGCGTAAGTTTAGTTCCCCGTGTTGTACGTATACCGATGATCGCCGATTAACGCCCGGAAGTAACGTCTTTCCGCCCACATCTCCGGCGCGACCCTCTCTGGTGCGCTAGACTGCGGGCAGGATTCGACCCCCCTGTCTCGAGTCTGTAGTCCTTGTCAATCAAATTGGGTCTATTGTTCATCATTATTTTGAATTCGTTGCACTATTATTATCAGTATCGGATTTTCTGCGTGGAAAACCGATGCGATGCATAGACAGAGATCGCGGCGCAGCTAGTCCCGACTGGGAAATAGATGACCTGCCTGTTTAGGAAATTGGTGGCAGCGCGTCCCAAAACAGACCTCTGCATGTTTCTAGACCTTAGCACTCCAAAGTATTACATGGAGATGCATGCGTGACCCCTCGACTCTTGTTTTTCTTTCTTTTTTTTCTTTACAAATACTTTGGCTGATTTAGCGCCTTAGATAATTGATTTGTAAATGCATGCATTGATTTCTAATAAGACATTCGCTAGGATATGACACACAGGGCTATTATGCGCAAGCACGAGGCTTGAAAAAAAAAGTAGTAATCAAACAGAGAGAGAAGAAAAAAAAAACATCTGAAACAAGTCTATTGACTATGACGAAATCGTCCCAAAGGCTGACGACCTTGGCGGGGGGTAAAACGGATGAATCTGTAGGGCCTGCATCGTCTCCGACTCCTCATGCGACGCGACTGGAAGTATCGGGCTTTGCATATTGCTCGACAACGACGGCGTCGAGGGCCCCGCGGATGTGTGCGCAAAGGATCGCCAGGCTTCTAGCTCGGACTGCAGATCGAGCAGCTGTGTGTAGAGCGCGCTGACATGGTCGGTGGATTTTTTGTAGTTGGCCTCGAGTGATTGGTGTTTGGCGTTGAGGTCTTTGATGTGCGACTCGAGGTTTTGGATATACCGGTCTTTGCGTTCGCGGAATGTGCGTTGTGCGATGCGGTTCTGTTCGCGCCGTCTCTGGAAATAGATAGTTAGCCAAGGTCCATCGATCACATTGTATGGAGGTCGCATACCAAAGATTTGTTCCCAGGCAGGTCATCGTCAGATGCAGTTCCGCCTTTGGGAGCCCGCGCCTTCTTCGGAGGTGTCTTGTCTTTCTTGGAAGATGATCTCGTCCGCGAGTGCTTAGCAAGCGGCATCTGAGGGCTGGGCGTCGAGGTTGAGGAAGGGGGCGTCATGACGGATGTTGGCATATAGGGCTCGAAGATAATCTCTTTCTTAATGGGATCGTTTGGCGTGGAAGGGGCATCGAAGTGGGAGGGATCTGAGGACATGTCCTGTGATAGACTAATCAGCCATTGATCCAACATGCCAACTTCTTTGAATACCAGCCCTTACCAGAGCGTCGAGTGGGTAGTCGAACTTTTCCATCATGTCGCTATTGTAGAACCAGCCCTGGCTGCCGGATAGGCCGGACATGGAGTGGGCTGGCATGGGCATGACAGCTGGATCAAAGTCCATTTGAATCAGACGTAACAGGCAGTGGAGAGGGTATGAGAGAAGTAAGTCAAGAGTAGTAGAGCACGTCGTAGAAAATAAAGTGCTAGATGTATACTGGTACAGACTACGTAGGGCGTGCATCCCGGCGGGTCTCCGGGCCTTTTATACATAGGCTATGTTGATTCCAAATGGACTGGCGGGGACTAAGCAAACGGCCCGCATGGGAACAATTAGGCTACGGCGCTATGTTGAGGCTAAACACAGTCAATTGGCCATGCACCTTTCTTACCAATCCGCCGCCCTGGGTTATTTTTGACTCGAGCACAGATGGGTCATGGATGATGGATGATGGCACCCTCCTGCAGCCTGCGCCAATCCGGAACCGGCGGCGTGTACATTGTCTTTTTTTTTTTCCTGTTGATTTTTTCTGAATTTTTTTTACTTTTTTTCACCCCTGTCGTATTTCTGTTTTCTGCTAATGCCCCGCGCTGCTGAGAACTGCGTCCAGTGCCACGGCTCCCACGAGTTCTTCAGCTCCGAGCACCGGCCACGTAAAGTCATCAATAACAAAGCATGGGGGCGTGTTTGTCCAACGTCGCCGAGTGTCTCGGGCCAGAGTGCCGGGCAGGCTGGAGTGAAGTTTTTCGGGGGCAGCCTTGCGGAGAGGGAGCAGTTTGGACGTTGACACTTTTGTGCTGCATGTGTTCGACCAAGTTTAGGATAAGACTTCCCTCGAGTATGATAAGATGCTACGTATTTAAATAGTATTTTCAAATTTTGTCATATTACCACGTGATCAATGGGAATAACAGCCTTGGCGGGATATTCGGCGTGGCCTATTTCCGGCGCGATTCTCAAACGGTGTTAGTGTACTCTGTACAAGGGAGGCCGAAAGTTTGAGCCAATATTAAAAGAAGTCCTAAATTCTTGCTATTTTACTATTTATCTGTTATTTTTTTCAATAAAAAAAAAGTGCCTGTTAAGGAATATTGATACTAATATATTTTAGGAAGTAATATGCTGTGCTAGTATTAGTGTTGGATTTAAATGTCAAGGTGAGTGTTGTCACTATACTCTGTAGGGCGAGATCTGCGACGGTGGCAGCTTAGCCACAGCGGAAGATTTCCCCCTGTGGCTGGTGCACCGGAGTATACGCGCACCCAGCAGTCTTTGGCTTTGTTGTGATTCTCCCCTCCCTTCTTCCCCAAATCGCGAATTCCCTTTCTGACCCAATTTTGAGTGGCACAGAGTGACATCTGCTCCTGAGTCGTGCGTCGTCCAATATTTCCTTGTTGGGCTGGTTGGTAGAATCAGCCGAAGCCCACTGTGGAACTTCCTACTACCCGATCCGGAATATTGTGGCGTGTGCTCTGCAAGTAAAAGCAACACGCACAATCATAACCCATGTCGAGCTCCCAATGAGGGCAACTAGGCTTTGTTTGTTTCAAGGGCGAGGGGAAAAAAAGGTTAAGGCAGATACTAGGGGAGAAACTAATATAAACCACGCCGGGCGCTCGCTCTCTCTGGAACGGAACTCTGCTTGAACCTTGCGGTTTAAATCTAAGGTGTCGAGGGAACACCCATGTTGTTATTTACCCCCCGACAATATGGAAGGCGTGCATCTCGGCCATGGCCAAGCACGACACGGCCCAGAATGGCGATGGTGACGTAGAGCGGTGGCCGAACTGGCCGTGCTCGCAGTATCTGTGGGCGTATCGTATCCCACCACAGGCGCGTGTGCATGTCTCTGGAGCCTGGGCGATGTGGGCTGGCGGGCGTGATGTGATGGGAGGGGGTAAGTGTGAAACCACCGTGCGGGCGCAGGGAGGGCGAGGATCGAGGCCGGTCTGCACGTCGTACGAGACGTCAATTGGAAGCTGGTGGGAAGTCGCAAAGAATACTGTCTTGGGGATGCGTTGCGCAACGCTCAATCGACACTATTGAGAGTCCGAGACTACAGAGCCGGAAGGTCACGTGACGGGCACCCGGCTGAAGAACCGCTAGGCCCAGAACGGACTAACGGCCCGGCTGCGCTTCCCCGGGCTTTCTGCAGCGCCGTCGAACGTCGCCGATTCCTGCGACTGCGTTTCTGCGCATTCCGCTCCGTCCAGACGAAAATGCCTGCGAATGACGTGACTTAGTCCCCTGGCGCTTCGCGGCTGAATCTCAATTCCAACCGATCCGATCTGCTTGATCTGTTTTGCTTCGACTTTTCCTGCTGCACCACCCCCCCACACCGCGCTCCCCCCCGTCGACATGGTGCCAGGCCCCGCCAGAGGAGGAGGCGCCAGCAAACCACCACCACGACGGCGAATCCCCGCCCCTTCATCTCAGCCTCAGGTCATCTCATGGCGCTTCTCGAGTGCTCCCGCAAAGCCGTCGCGAGTATGTCGAGTTTTCCCTGCTTTCCTGCGACCACCCAGTGTCGCCGTGTCGAACTCACGGACTAACCGAACCACCCACACAAAAAGACAGTTGAGCCGATCACCCCCGAACAAAGTCCTACTACCGAAGATGAGAAGGCGAAGAACAAGCAGCCAGAACCCCGTGTCGAGCTGAAAGACTTGCAGAAAAGCTTCGCCCTGACGCGGAAAAGGCCCGCTGAACCACCCGCCGAACCGCCCGTTCAACAGCCCAAACTCATAAAAGTCGATTCCGTGCTGGATCCGTTCTGTGTTTTACCAAGGCCTCTTGATAGAGAGGATGAGCAATTGTTACAATTTTGTTAGCATACACCCTGCAACGCTTATGTCACTGGCCTAAGACGATTAATTATAAACAGATCTTACCGTTGTTTCGCGAGACGTTTATGGAACCCGTCCAGATGCAGTCTTCAATCCCGTCCGAGATATCAGCTTTGCCCTATCGCTTCGATCGCCCATGACGCTGCAATGGATGCTGATTGCCGCCGCCGGTTTTGTCGCTGGCCGCCGAGGAGAAGGGCCGCCCATGGCCATCTTTCGTCGGAAATCGGTCGCTTACCAGAATCTACGGCAAAAGCTCGGCAGTAGCCCGACTGGTCCCATCTCAGACGAGTTGATTGATGTCCTCATCATGGCCACCATGACCGAATCCCGTATATCACAACGTGACGCCTCGAATGTACACCTCAGAGGCTACGAGCGAGCCGTCCAGACCAGAGGCGGCTTTAAGAAGATGATTCTGGCGTCGTCAACGCCTATACTATTTACGAGTCACTTGATGCCATTTCTGATTTGTGAACCGCCAGCCGGCGACATTGTGCTAGGGCCATCAGCTGCCCGCCACGCCTTTCATATCCTGGAGATTATCGCCAAGGGAGAGAATACCATCGATCCGTTGGAGCTGCATTTCATGGCTCCGAACCCAAATAGCCCGACACCAGATTCCCAATATGACCCCTCTTTAAAACTCAACCTGAGCGAATCGCTCCGTCTTCTCCTCGCCTCCAGCCTTCTCTCCCGTCATTTACGTCCCGACTTTTCTATATATAGCCGCTACGCCCTTCAAACTGCACAGTACCTCTCTCTATTTATTATCCTCACCACCTTGTGGCGCCTCCGCACTGAACTTTCCCAATCGAAGCTCTTCCTAAATCGTCTAAATCTGTCATTGATCCGAAGCAGCGATCAGGACAGCCAGGGCCAAGACTTGCTCACTATGGAAGGGCTCATGTGGATCACCATCAAAGCCGCTTTTGACGCCCTTCAGGGAAACGCTGAAAATCAAGCTGGCCTCATTGTTGATTCCATGTCGGCCCTGAAGCTGTTCGGGGCCGCCAACGAAGAGGTCAGACGAATGCTCGTCGAATATATGTATGAACTGCTATCAGAAGGCATCGATCGGTCGGTCCTGATTAGGAATTCCCAGTTGACCGGGTCCATGTCGTTACGCAGTCAGGATTACGGGAATTTTAGCCGTGATATCGACGAAATCACTTAACCTATATGACTCGATGAATATAAATAATATATAAAGAACAAATAAACATTTCAAACAGCACAATATATGAAACTATAAGATAGACAATTGTATCGTATGGAACTCCATAGGGTATAACGGACACCAAGCATTGAATATCCAGCCACGTGCAAGTCGGTCTAAACCCACATGGTGGCGGGCACACATGTAGTATACCAACATGTATAGAACCAACGAAAACACCTATTTAATACAGTAATATCCAGCTACGAGTGGAGTTGAAGTACGAGAGAAAAGCTAGTAGGCATTGTAGGCAAGGTCGATATTACATGCCTTGATAGTTTGAACTAGGCTATGTAGAATTTGAGACTCATTGAGAGTTAATTAATGATTTCAGGACTTTAATAAACGAAATAAAAATCAACAAATCAAGTTATTTACATGAAATCGACACAATGAAATACTCCCATAGCTAAATCCAAGTGGATATGCAACAACTTGGTATCGTTGAATGAGCAAACCCTAACACCAGAACCCAGGAAATTGACTAGTATCGGACCTTTTCAACCCCACTATCCTGTCCTTTGGACGAACCCTGATATCCAGGGTTATATCCTCCATTCATGTATCCATTCTGGTGGTGGTGGTTGTTGTTGTTGTTTGCATAACCTTGGTACCCGCCTTGCTGATATGGCGGATGCTGAGAATATTGCGGAGGCGGCCCTTGCTGGTACATGTTTGGATGCATGTTATTGTTGTTGTTGTTGCGCATGTTTTCTTCTTTCTGGTCATGCTTCCTAATTGAGTAGTGATGATTAGTACATATTCATATGGAAGAGGGCAGGGCAGGTAGTACTTCATGATTTTGTTCATAGCGTAGAGACCGCCACCAACGAGGATAGAAGTTTTGATAAGTCCCATTGTTCGTGTAGGAAAGAAAGAGTTTCTTTAGATTAATGTGTATGTTTTTGACAAAGGGTTGGTAAATTGATGTGTTTGAATGGTATCAAAACACGTTGGTTGTGTGGATAGTATTGAATGGAGAGAACTTGAAGATTGAAAAAAAGCAGAATTCGACCGGACATCCACCTCTCTTAAATATTCC
Source organism: Talaromyces sp. P118-02 (assembly GCA_037040535.1). Taxonomy (NCBI): domain Eukaryota; kingdom Fungi; phylum Ascomycota; class Eurotiomycetes; order Eurotiales; family Trichocomaceae; genus Talaromyces; species Talaromyces sp. P118-02. The sequence goes on from JAXQGY010000670.1 coordinate 204,384, forward strand.
ACCATAATAATGCCATGGGTTTGCGATCTGTGGCTGATCTCCAGGTGACTCGTACACTATACCCCAATCGGGTAAGACTCGCTCCGACAGGCAGCCGTATTTGGGGCTGCGCCACTAAATGCCGGCGCTTAGGGCTGCGATAAGGTTGCAGACTGTCGTTTGTCGTTTGTCGCACGAGCCTGTAGTTATGCGCGTATTCACATAAAAATAGCAACGAATCAGTTATTGCAAAACGACTATTTACACCCCCGTTCTTTCATAGAGAATAATGGCACTTTTTTTCTGGCATTTCGAACTAGCAAAGTATTTATAAACATATGTACCCTATACACTCGTATTAAACCGGTCCTCTTCGTCACCGTCGCGCTGATACGTTTCTCGCGCCGACATGAGGTCTTGTTGCTCCTGTCCACGCAGAATATTCTCGCCCTTGATCACGTCTTCCTCAGTTTTGGCGACCGGAGGTGGAATGTCCTTTTCGATCTGAGCATAGGTCATTTCTGGATCGGCAGTTGCAGCCGTCGCCTCAGCCACAGACTTGTCATTTGGCTCCGGTTGTGAGTCTGATGCAAGATCTGTGGTTGGAGTATCCTCGGTTCTGAACTTCGGAGGATGTATCACCGGGGTTTCGTCGTTGAAGAGACGGAGAAGCATGGCACGTCGGTCTTCTTTTGGAAGCATCAGGTTGACAGAGTACATAGATCGCCATAGAGGCAGAACCATTCGTTCCCTGCGAGTTTGTTAGTTCTGAACACGTAAAACAGGGGGGAAAAGGGACATGGGAATTCTTACTGTACCCCATCTTCAGATTCACTTGGTTCAACCCTCATGATGCAGCATCCCAATTCCATGTCCTTGACCTGCTCTCCAATCTCACCCAATTGCTGGTAGGTATGCTGGTCCAGCTTCGGGAAGAGCTCAATGAGCAATTTCCGTAGGGTATCTTTCTTGGTCAAGGTCACGGTACGTTCCGGGCCGAGCCAGGACTCGATAATTGGCAGGCCATCGGTCTGAATACGCCACTGGCACTGATTGGGGCGCTGCGCGTCTTGTTTCACAAACATCTTCACACCACCATGCACAAATTTCATCCCGCGGCCTTCATTTTCCGTTAGAATATCCCGCGCCAGGACGCTAGTGTAGTAGATGGTTTTGGTCATGGATCCCGTTGCATTCCGCACCATAAATCGATCCCGGGGGAATTGATCGGAGATATTGTAAAACTTGAAAATTTCTGTAATCTCGTCTTCGTTACCAGTGACATATTTGAAGGGCTCTTCAAATGGCTGTCCGGGCTTCCGCTTCGCAGATGGCTTGGGTTGTGGCGGAGCTTCTGCCTTGGGGAAATCCGTGTTGTCGCCTTGACCTTCAACAGCTGACGGCGGAGGGTGGTGGACAGGACGGTCCCCAATAATGACTTCAGTCCCATTCTCCAGCCTGGTGCGCTTCGTAGGAACTTGATCCTCAAGGTGGTCGCCGCTTCGCTTGCTGGGAGACGCTGGGGCGTCCAAGGTGGCAGTGTATGATGGTTGGTGAGAAGACTCGGCCACAGTAGCATTCTTTCCATCAGGCCCCGCGGTATGCGGTACTATGTCATCGAGACTCTCGATTTTATCCAACGGGCCACCGTTCTCGTCGTTCGCTTTGTGTTCCAGCTCTTCAACGACGGCAGCAACCGAGGCTTTCGGAATAACCTTGGAAACATTCTCTGGCTTAGCTTTGATTTCGGTTTTCTTCTCCAACACGGTAATGAAAAATCCGCCGGTGTCTTGAAGGTGTGGATAGACTCGTAAACAACGCTCCAGATGTAGATCTTCCGACGGCGGGAACATGGTATCGGATAGCCGACCTAGCCCGGATATACCAGCAGTTTTCCTTTGCTCTTCGACTTCCTCCCAGCTGCTCCATACACGAGAGTCGCGATCCAAGACTTTCCATGACCGCAGTCCATCCACTCGTTTCAAATCCGGCAATTCTTGACTGCAGTCGATAATTTCAACAAAGTCCGACCCTCCGCAGCGTGCAATTGCAGCAGCAATTACGGCTTCATTTTCAATCGGATTCAAACTGCAGGTAGAATAGACAACACGACCGCCAGCCTTTAACATCTGAAGAGCTCGGACCAGGATGCGCAACTGCGTCGCGTGCAACCCGAGAGCATTTCCAGGTGTCCAGTCTCCCCAAATAGTGGGATTCTTCCGTACTGTACCATCACCAGAGCACGGAACGTCGGCCAGGATGCGGTCAAACTTGAGGTAGTGATTGAAGCGTTCTCTTCCGGGTGGCGAAGGCAGCTTGATGGATGGGTATCCAGTCGCATCGTGATTGGTAACAATCAGGTTAGGTGAATTGAGTCGTTTCATTTGATGAACCAGCATGTGTGCTCGCTTGAAATCGCTGTCGTTGGCAACGAGGAGACCAGTTGTTCGTCCGTAGTCCTCCAACCCAGCGGGAAGCTGAGAGGGATCGTACGTGCCCTGCTTGACGTCTTCCGCAACTTTTCTTGTGGCATCCTCTTCTCCAGTGTGAAGCAGCTCCATCAGCTGCGTTGACTTGCTCCCAGGGGCAGCACACATGTCCAGTACGGTCATGCCGGGTCGGATATCGAGGAACAAGGGTGGTATCATACTGACAACCTCTTGTCGAGTAATATTTCCAACGTCTGTTTCGGCCACGAGAAACTTTTGGAAAGACGCAAAAGGGGGAAAACGTCGGATAACCTTTTTCGAGGTCGTCATATACCACGCCAGCTCATCGGGATACCATGGCACCGGCTTCGGAGGCTCGACAACGTTTCCTTCGTATGTAATAGAGGTGATCCGGGGGATATGGAAGTCCACTAGGCGCTGTTTGACCGCCACGGCATGTCTGTCAAAGATTGGTTATTAGTCCATGCCAATGAGTAAATGACAGAGCATCCAGTGAGCCAAGGTATGACGTACCCTTTCGACCCGGTGAAACGGAAACTGTTGGGCAGTTCTCTTCTCAATGCCGCCCAGAAAGCCTCTTGATCCTCGGCCGGAATAATTCCATGCTCGTTATAGTAGCTCTCGAACTTGGCATTCGTCTTTACTTGGTCTACCCAGTCTCCCCGTGTGCCACGGGCGCCGCCGCCGCCTCCGCCTTTCTTGTTAAACTGTATGTCCATTAGCCACAAACAAAAAACACTACTGAGGTACCAAATGCAGGTTTTAATGCAGAAGACTCACTTTCTTGCCTTTGCCCATTGCGAGTGGTGGTGGCGCAAGAGGCTGCACTGTGTCGCTCGATTGTCCCGCGCAGATTTGGTTTTTTTTCTGAAGCTCTTTGATCGACCCGCCGTGCTTATCGCGGGCCCAGACCTGCGCCGGAGAATAGTCGGCCCGTGATTTACATCTACGTGTGCAATATTGTCATTCAATTGTTAAAGTCACATTAGCGCTTTCATACGAGCTCTTAGTATGCTTGTGAAATATTTGCTAGGTTCATTTTTGGGGTGCTATTGAGCAATGCATGCAATATTGCAAGAGTTCCTGTCCAATCTCAGGTCGTTGACAAAAGAAGAATAGACATGAATAAAAAAGTGAAAAAGACGACCGCAGTCGAGAATTATTTTGAGTAAATGACGCTGGTTCTTAAGTCGTAGCACAGGAAAAATACACTAGACAGTAAAAGATATGAAAAGGAGGAGATGAGATGTATATGTGAGAGGGGTAGCTTGGGAAAATGCATAATCAAACGTTTGGGATCACCCTCAAGGAGAGGGCAACACCATCTGGAAGGGTTTTGCAAAATGCACAAATCATGACTGAGTACTATGCAGTGATATAAGAGCGAGGTCAAAAGCTTCTCAAAGACTGTGTGCAGTTTGTCCAAAAATAAAAGAATTGTCGAATGGGTTCATTTTATTTATTCCTTGTCTTCGAGGGAGGCTTTCTTGAGCTCATCGGCAGCATCAGCAGCGCCGTCCTGCTCCTGTTTGGCCTCAGCTTCGGCAGAGACATGGCCGTTGACGCCAGCGTTGGTTTGAGCGACCTTCTTGCCATGGTCGGTGGCGCGTTGGGACTCCTCTTCCAAGCGCTCAATCTCCTCTTGGGCTTTCTTGATGTTCTGTTCACATGTTAGCTCATTGTCTTGACGTGAAGCGGAATGTTAATAAAGACGTACCTCCTGGGTCTTGGAAGCCTGGTTCTTCTTCCATTCAGTGATCTTGGCTGCGAGCTTCTCGACAACAGCAGGGACATCACCCTGGCTCATGGGCTGGTCAACCTTGACCTTGGCAAAGTCCTCAATGACGCCAAAGCTGAGGTTGAATTTGCCCTCGGTTGGTGTGCCTGGGGCAGGGGAGGCGTTGGCGCCCTTCTTGCCCTTCTTGCCCTTCTTACCACCGGTGCCGATGAAGTAGTCCTCGTCACGGTCATCCTTTTTCAAAACCTTAACACCCTTGATGTTGGAGTCATCCACAGTACGTCCGACCTCGGCACGGAAAGCACCATCAGTGGTTTTCTTCGCATCATCGAGACCGAGACTGGCGAAGTTGTATGAAGGATCGAAGTGACGGATAAGACCCTGAGCTGTCAGGATCTCGTCGGTGTAAGCAGGCTGGGAAGCCTCTTCAAGTTTCTTGTCGGCAATCTTCTTCTTCTTTTCGCGCTCAAACGCTTCGCGTTCTGTCTTCTGGCGCTCCCGACGAATCTTCCATGCTTCATCTTCGTATTCCTTGTATGCCTTGCGGGCCTTGTAGTAGGTGTCCTTAATCTCGCGAATGGCGAGGAACTTGGCCTGCTGGTCCTTCTGCAACTTGGTGCGTTCATCGCGGAGGGAGTTGAGGGCCTTGAAAGCAGAGTCCTGGTCGCCCTTGATAGAGTCGAGCTCCTTTGTAATCTCATTATATTTGTCGCTCAGAGCACGAGCCTCGGGGTTGTCCATAGACTTCTTGAGTTCGGCAATCTGCTTCTTCAGGGTATCAATGCTCTTTTGGCCATCGTCCAAGCCAGCAAAGTTCTTACGCTGCTTGCGGAGGCCAGAGATGTCCGAGAGAGCCTTTTTCTCATCCACCAGACGCATCTTGCCAGAGTCAACATCCTTCTCGAGACGCGCAATTTCCTTGTCGATCTCCTCAACGTTCTTGAAAGCGATCTTGTTACGAGAGTTGTTCTGCTCGGCGACACGGGCCTTGAGGTTGGAGTCGAGAGCGTTCAGCTTTTCCTGGGTGCTTGAGCGGGCAGACTTGAATCCTTGCTGCTTCTGACGGATGGAGGAGAGCTCAGCACGAAGCTCCTTTTGGCGCTGGGCAGCAGGCGAGTCCTGGTTGTTGGGCTTGGCGGACTCGATCTTGGCCTTAATCTGGGTCTATATGCAGCAATCCAATTAGCAATCCACCTTATATAACACGAGGGATCTGTCAGCACAAACCAATTTGTCCTGAGCAGCGGCGTGCTCTTTCTCCGCTTTGGCCAGGCTGGCCTTGTATGTATCCTCGTCCGGCTTGACGGGGCGAGTCTTCTGCCCAGCGGGCTCAGAGACAGCGGCAGACATATTTGCCTTGATTGATGCCTACATGAAAGACGAGGAGGTGAAGTCAGTGTGGCGATTCTTCTGGGTTCTTGCGAGAGTGAATTGGAGACAGAGAGTCAGGTCACGAGTTGCTGTCGCTGAAGTGACTCGAGGCTGTTGCGAGCGAAGACAAAAAAAATAAAAATAAAAATAAAAAAACTGGACTGAGAGCAATTTGAACTTACTGTGAGAGGTACAGACGAGGAGAAAAGAGGCGCAAGTGACCGACCACAAAGAGCGAATTGAGCCAGGAACGATGCGAAAGAGCCCAACGGTCGTCCTGTGAGATTTGTTTCGCTTGTAATTTTCTCCGATTCTGGCCTCTTCGACGGGCAGCCGTGCCTGCCCAATCGGCGCGCGGCCGCCAAGACCGGTTTCCCACTAGCCCCGAATTTATTTTAACGTTGGCCAACGCTAGCGCTGGATCTTTCTTTGCCTTTGCTGCGTTCTTCTTTCACGTCTTTCTTTTCCTGTCGCCTGGCAGTCAACCTGTGTTTCTCGACCTGTCGCCTTTCGCAATCGTCCTTGATCCCTTTTCGACAGACGCGCCCTGACACTGCTCTGCTGTACAAGCCCGCGCTCCGCTCCGCCGCGCGACCAAAAGATTTTCCTGCGCCGCGGCGCCCATAAAAGATAGAGAGGAATCATGGATGATACTTCGGGTGTTTCCAAGGAGGCCGAGCGCCAGGTCTCTCGCCTCTGGCATACTTGGAAGACTGTCCACTCCATGTTGCAGGATCGGGTACGTTCTGAGAACCAAAAGAACGAAGCATGACGAAGTTTCCAGCTGACCCGAGTCTATCTACAGGGCTATGAGGTTTCAGATGAGGAGCTGAAAATCTCCCTCGCAGACTTTACCTCGAAATACACGGATTCCATGGGGTTCCCTGAGTATGCATATCTTTTACCTCTCGCGTACAGAACTAACACTTTTGGTTCTCTAGACGAACCCGTATGAGAGTTGTTGCTATTCCATCGGAAGCCATGAAGGCCAAGCACACCGGGATCAAGAGACGAGCCACCGACCCGGAACCCGTCCCGGAGTGTGGGCAAATATACGTCGAGTTCTGCGCTGACTCGAGCGGAGTTGGCGCCAAACAAGTGCGCGCATTCATCCACACTGTTGACGAAGGAAATTACCATTCGGGGATCTTCATCACTCAGACGCCCATCTCTCCGTCAGCCGTGCGTCTTCTCACCACCCTGGACAAACGAATCTGCGAGCATTTCCAGGAATCCGACCTCCTCGTCAACATCACACAACACGAACTCGTGCCCAAGCATGTTCTGCTCAGCGCCGAAGAAAAGGCTCGTTTGTTGGATCGCTACCGTTTGAAAGAGTCGCAGCTGCCTCGCATTCAGTTTTCGGACCCGATCGCTCGTTACCTTGGTCTACGACGTGGCCAGGTCATTAAGATTATTCGAAAGAGTGAAACGGCCGGTCGATATGCCAGTTACCGATGGGTTATCTGAGCCGCCTTTTGAAAAATCGGCATCATATACACTTGTGTCAGGACAGGGACAAGTGTATATTCTTGGGTAAAAATAAAATTCCAACAAGACGACCGCGAAAATTTTTTTCTCAAAAAAATGATAGGTTATCTGAAAGAGAAAGCATGGTGTAATGGCGTATGGCATTTGATTTTTTTTTTTAGCTTTTTTTCTAGGTACAAACCCGGGATTGGCCTGCTCAATAATTCAGTCTTGTATCAATGATGTATTTATGTCCACTGCTTGAATTTAAATGTTATGTTAATAAGGTGAAAAAAACCCCCCAGTTCTAGATTCCACTTGTCAACGTCGATGAGTTCCAAGTTTTGCTTAGGATGTGGTTTCAACGTAGCAGCGTCAATTACACGCAATGAACATTGAATGTATAATTAATAGTAGTTACCATTATCAATTGATATGTGTATATATATCGAATCTAACATTGAAAACACCACACATGTTCCTTCCTTGGGTATATCCAGTAAAGTAATTGACGCCACAGATGCATATGCAAAATTTAAACAAAAAAAAAGAAAGTCACTGTGCCCACCAAACTCTAACTCTTTTCAGAGGTGTTATCGGAGAGCAAACCGCCTGCGTCATGTAGTTCGAGGTCCAAATTATGATCCTCGTCAGATTCGTGGCGATAGTAGGGAGGAGTTGGTCGACTGAGGGCAGCTTCTTGGTTGCCCCTAGCGCTGCGGGGAGGAGACGAGTTGCTGGCAACGGAGTTGGTTGTATAAGAATCAGAAGGAGCGAGAAGACCCCCGACGTCCTGCCAGGGGGGATCACTTTCTTGGTTATATCGCATGTAGCGCGACATGCCTGGGTTTGTAGACGGCGTAGAGTGATGAGACGAGGCGCGAGGAAGTGGGTAAGGAGCTCTAGTTGTAGTAGGCGAAGGCGGATCACAGTCATCCAAAAGACCGCCAACGTCGTAGAAGGATACGCGTCTTGGCGACGTCTTTGGGCTCACTGAATTGCCCTGACTAGTAGAGGCAGAAGCCCAGTCGTGCCTTTTGTGCCCCTGACTGAATGTCCATCCTTCAGTCAACCCTTTCCCGCCGGCCATGGCTACTGGAGCAGGGCGTACTATATTGACTTCGGTAGCATGCATTTCAGGATCTAGACGAATGCCCATGCCACTGGCCAGATCTGCGTCGCTTCCCCAATGATGTTGAGTGAGCGTCGCTCGTCTGACCGAGGCTTGATCCGCACTTTCACTTATCGACACCGAACCTTCAGGGCGCCTGAATTTGGCCTTTTTGAGACCTCGATCGCGGACAAAGGACCCAATCACGACAAAATTGGAAACAGCAGTGGCGGCTAGGATCTCTAGAGAAGCAAGTAGAGAACGGAAACTTTGCAGACCATCCCGTCTGATGACAGATGGAACCCTGTACCCAGTGATAGCGACTAACACGAATGACGAGGCGAACAAAACGGTAAGCTGAATTTTGCGTTTGATTGTCATGGCCGACGTGACGAAGAGGGAGACGGGTAGGGCAACAAGGAAGAAATCCGTCAAGATGTCGCACACTCCCATAGTCAACAAATTCGCGTAACCTAGTCGGCACTGAGGGCCTGGATCGGGAGCCACTTGCCAATAGTGATTGAACGGTTGGCACTCTACCAAAGTGGCGATTATAACTGCGACCAGTGTACTAGCCAGGAAGTATTCGATGGATCGAAGGGCGATTTGAAAAGTCCTTGTCCATACCATGCCGGTCAGTCGTCGGAGGAACTCGCAAACGGTGTATTTTGCCATCCATATACTAATCGAATTGCGAATCAGGTTAGTTAATCTGTTCTAGGAATTTTGATTGCGACCACGGTGCTTACTAGAGTGCATAGAATATCCTCGACGCCAGTACCAGCTTGCTCCCAATCTCTCGATGGCGAATCTCCGACTCGGTCAGTGATTGTGTTTTCGTGTTGTTTGTGCCCCAGATCAGAACGACATGAACGAATGCCATCCTCACAAAAAGTGGGATGATGCTGGCAATCATGAACTTGTCTTCGGTGAAGAATCGGTTCGTCCGTTTATATCGACCGATAACTCTGACGAGGATAATGACGAACGAGAAACAGGTGCACCACCAGCTGACCAGCAGAGTGGGATTGTCTTGCATACGCGTATGGGGATCTGGCGGGACATTTCCGTATATGCTTCTGGCGACGAGCCCAGTGAACGCGGAGGACATTGCCCTGCTGGCCCGTAGCTAACGACCGCAGAAATGCAATGTAATGAAGTTTCGACAGTTGTTCATTTATGAATGGCGAGAATTCCTACTCTCCCTTGTCACAAGGATGCTCGATTGTTGTCGATCCATTTGAAGTTGTGTATAGCGAAGCTGTGTATAAAGGGCAGCGATTGCATTGGCGCCAAGGAGAGAGTATATAGAGCACACGATAGCGGGAAGTCTCTTTCTTCGGCGCGTGAAGAAAGAAGGTTGACAAAGGGGTTAACGAAGGCCGAGGTGGGAAGGAGTCCAGAGTCTCAGTTCGTCGCGGCGAACAAAATGTGAAAATAATAATACTAATGCCGAGAGGGGAAGCTAGAAAAAGCCGATCGGTGCCGCATAAAATATCTCACGATGACAGAAGCGACAGCGTCCGAGCGGGGCAACAGATAACGTCGAGAGCTCTTGGCGGCCAATCAGTGGGGTGATCTCACATAAACCGGTGAAGGTAAGTTCGACGATTCACGAGGATAATAATAATAATGCCAACGCTCAAAATAGGCGACGATAGCAGGCGGAGGACGACGGCGCCAGTGACGATGCATGTCATGGGTGCACCAGTTAGACGGCGGCTCGCGAAGATATGCCGGGTTTCAGGCTTTCCGCCATGGTAATTCGCCCATGGCGACTCTGCTCCGAGTCTTGAATGGCGCTGCGCCGCACCCAGGAGATGAACGGGGCAACCGATCTGACTCGGTTGCGCCAGGCAAACCAAGGAAGAAAAGACGCTATACGAGGGAGGCAGTCGCTCCTGCTCCTTTTGGTCACCCCGCATCGCAGGGAAGGAGCGGTCACGGGCAACCTCGCCCACGGACATTTTGAGCTCTTCGGGCTGGACCGGCGGGTCTGCGGGTCCCAGAGATAATGTCTATTGGCTGACACTGCGATTATGTCGATTGGCGGCAAAGCTAAAATGACAACGGCCAATTGCGGAGCCGCTGCACGCGACAGCTTCTGTCGCGCTGAACCTTAAGTTAATTATTGACTGCATTGCCCGATCACATGCCGTCAAAGCAACGTGGCTTTTGCCGCCTATCTGTGACGCGCCAAGGTGCGCGAGGCAGAAAGAAGGTAAGGCACACTGGGTAGTAAAGGGGTAAATAGCGGACGAAAACATTGGCAACTGTGTTGTTTGATAAGGGTACGGCAAAGTGGGCCTCGGTCGGATGGCCCGGGACCCGCTTGATTAGAAAACAAGCATAATGACTGGTGGATAATATCACCAATCAGCGGCTCTACTTTCGCCGGAACGCCCCACTTTGCCTCACTGTTGCTCGAGGCACGAGAGATATCATCGTATTCAGAGTGGCCTGTGTCGGTGAAATCGATCACAATATGAAAAAATGCCCCCAGATAAAGTTCAAACGACCAGGCAGAGGTTTTTTTTTTTTTTTTTTTTTTTTTTTTTTTTTTTTTTTTTTTTTATTTTTTTTTTTATGTTTGTTTGTTGGGGGGTGCAAACGCC